>CAODLS010764188.1:0-20890 GCA_948243855.1 Flueggea neowawraea
TCTGTTAGTCAAATATGACGAAAATTTGATGTGACACATTGATATTTTTGTGTTATTAAATTCTTAAAATTAGTAGGTCTATGTGTCAAGTCAGATTTCCATTATATTTAACTAACGGAGTTAAGAGCGAGAAACCGGAACGGAGAACTTTCAAACTTGTAGACCGAAATGGAGAATACACCAAATCTCAAGGATCACCGTAGATTTCGGCCAAAAAATTACAAGTATGGTTTGTGAAAATTTATAAATCTGTTTTTTGAATTTGTTTTTTTTTTTTAAATTATAAGTATGCTTTTTTTTTTTGAAAGTTTTAGCGATGGCATTGGTGACGGATATTGTAAAGAACTCTGTTGATTGTTATATAGGCTACGATTTTGATATCCCGTTACATTCAAACACCATGCTCACAGCCTTTAATAGCATTTTTTGTGCACCAACTTCACCAACTAAAAATAAACAAACAGAAAAAATAAAAATGACAAAATTCGATCGGAAAATCCTGGGGGCGTCACCATTTGAGAGCAAGCTCTCCATATAATACGACATTCTCAATATCACAGACGCACCTTTCAAAAGAACTAACAATATCAACAACAAACCCAACCGAGTCCACTTCAAATTTCTTTAACATGAAACATCTGTTACAGCAGCAAACACCAGAATGTTGACATGTAATTGACTTGTGTTTTCCAGTTTATATAAACATCAACAAAAGCTGTATAACAACCAGAACCATTCACATGGCTTCTGGTTCTCGAAACTACCAAAGCAAAAAAGTATAGTACACAATTCAGGAGCTTTCGGTTACAAGTTTAATTCTTGCTCCCAACATGGTTTCCTAGTCCTTCTGGTGAGACTATAGGCGGCGTCTCTGAAACATCAGAAGGGCAATAAGATATCGATATCAGTTCAGATATAACCTTTTCAACTCCATCAACATTATTTGCGGTAGTCCTATCTTCACTCTTAGAAGTTTCAGGTCCAGCCTTTGAATTTACAACCTTGTCGGGTAAAGAGTTGGATATTGCAATAAGTTCTTCCCGAGTGATATCCTGAAAAACCCCCTCGCTTTGAGCTTTTTTATCCATATATATATTGATTCTGTCACGCACTGCAATTTGAAACAAAATTACAATCTGAAAATTCATTTCAGCATGAAGTTCAAAACACAAATAGTAGACAGAAAAAAATTTCAACGCAGCTTAGTATGAGACCACACGAAAAAAGTGAACATCCTGTTTCAAACGATCCTCATCTGTCAAGTCCCTCAGTTAAATAGAGAATTCAGATAGATCCAACTAAGCATAGGCATAGTTTCAATCAGTTCAGCAGAGAACTGAGACACATAAATAACCCCGAAACGAAATTTCTTTATTCCTTTTCTTTATCGCATCCAATACATCGAAACTTAAAATTTTAATCAAAAGATGCTACTAAGATATCCAATACTATTCGTTTTTATCTTCACGATAATTGCAGAAAACCAGAGTGATTAAAAACTTGCTCAGTCATTATACACGCCAACCACAAATTACTAGCAGTTTCTATGCAGACGAGAAACCAGGCGGCAACAATAACATCACAACTGCCAACATTTGCAATGGTTCTAGCCAATTACACAATTGCAACAAGTTTGATAGAATTAAGGACAAATTTAGAAACCATTAATCCAGACTATACTGCATTGAGGTCTTCTAGCGTTTCATTAAGTAGCCAAATATCTTATGCACTTTGTTGATGATCAAATCAGAATTCCAATAACACATACAAAGATGTAGATTTCTATTTCGATTTCGTAATGATGAATGTAAACCTCTGGATCTAGAAAACAAAAACCCGTTGCGATTAAAATTTCCTAAGCTTCATCACAATTTCAGTTTTGATTTCAAATTTCAATACATAACCTCAATCTCTTTTCCCTAATATTTCAAGCCCAAAATCTACTGCTATTTCTAACCTCTATATTCAACTTCAATCTCCATGGCGATTATACAAATCCCAAACAAAACCCAGATACACTACTTCAATTCTGTAACTTAATAACTAAAAGGAACTCAAATCTAACCAACCCATCATGATTTCCATTCCTGTCAACCTCAATTTCATTGGACAGAAACCCAAGTCAAACAGAAACCGATATTTATTGTTGGAGCCAAAATTACAGATGGGACCCCTATATTCTCAATCCAAAAAACACTAATCCATAATCATTTCTGAGGAAACAAACCCAAATCTTTTCTTTTTCATTTTTCGAAAAAGAAAAAACCGTTAAGATCCGCCAAGATCGATAAAGACGGTAACAAAAGAATTTTAAATCAAAACAAGAAAGATTAAAAAAAAAAAAAAAAAAAAAAGAAGAAGGGACAAGTAGATGAAAAAATCACGATACCTTTTGAATCTGTAGTGTCAAAGTTTGAGGAACATGGTGGCTGTCGGTTTGTAATGGAAGATTGGTTCGGCCTATCTCTGCGGTCCAGATGTAACAAACCCGTGCCGTACTTAATTCGACGATTCGTCTTAAATTACGAGATTGCCCCTTTTTTGTTTGTTTTGAACTGGGTCTTGGAATCCACAACCAATCACGCTCTTCCACAGGTTCCCACTATTTCCGACGTGCTTCTTTGCGGGATATTTTACCCCTTTGGCAGTTTGCCAGGTTTGGACCACTTGTGGGTTGACATTTCTCGCGGCTAATAATTAGGGGTGTTTGTGTAAAATAATCGAGCTAAACCCAGTTTTGCATCGTCTAATGACTTGTAACCGAATAAGATATATATATATATATATATTTTCATTTGGGCCATTTTTTAATAGCTGGTGCTATAATTATTTGATCAAAATTAGATTTTCATTTAGTGTAGATAGGTCTGCACTTAAAAACATTTATGTTTTATTTCGCTTGTTTAAAAAGCTCAAATCTAGTTGAACCGACTTATCACTAGTTTGTTAAATTTTAACTTGAATTTAATGCAAGTTTGGCTAATTTCAATCAGAATTTAAATCTTTCAGCGTGTTCATTTGTACATATTTAATTGGCAAGCAAGTTAAACTCATTTAAACATATTTGATAAGTAAATTTGTTAATTGATTATCTATTTTATTAAGGTAAATTCTTTTATAACATATAGCCTGTTCATGAGTTTACGATTAAATTTGTTCACAAATTTATCATCGAGCTTGTTGTTAAGTTTTATGAATTGAATTTTCGGCTAAACCTGACTTAGTTACATATCAAGTTTTAAAATTTAAGTTTATATATATATTTCAAGTCGATCACACACAGGCCCTTATCAAGGCAAATAGTAGGTCACAAGCAGTTTGAGTCATTGCCTTGCCCCTACTCACGATCACAAAGTAGAGTTGTTCCCGGTTTGAGAACCGGCAGTTTTGGTTCATGAACCGGTGGTTCTGATTTGTAGAATGGAGGAACCGAAATTAAACCGTGGTTCTCACAGTTAGTTCAGTTCTAGTTTCGGTTCGATTTTGGTTCTGGTTTTAACCGGTTCAACCGCCGATTTGGTTCCAGTTCTAGTTTGGTTCTTTTTAAAAAAAATTATTTTTAATCCACTATTTAATCCCGTTATTTTTTTTCCAGTTTTTAAATTTTATTATATTCAATAATTAACTATAGTACTAATAATATATTCTATTCCAAAGATTTTTTAATAATTTTCAAATAAATTAACTATTCTACTAGTAATTATATCACATAATTTTAAACAAATTAAAAAAAACTCATTAAATTTTATTAGATGTCCTCACTTGTGGCGGAGGAATACCGTGGTTACAATACCAAATTTAATTATACAATACAAATATACAACAATTAACAATACATGATAAATTAAAATACAAGTAAAAAATAAAAAAAAACTATACTAACTTTAACAAATATAGAAAACATAATTGCAATAACAAAATATATAAATAATTAATACGAAAAATTTAGAGCAAAATAATTTTTTGAGAGATTGTGAGAGTGTAGAAGAGATTGAGAGAAAAAAATTGTGTAAATTGGTTAGAAATGGAGTGGAGTATTTATAGAGTTGAAAAAACATAAAAAAAAAAAGAAATAACCGTTGGAACCGCCAGTTCCAACTGCTAAAACCGACGGTTCCAACGTTCAAACCTGCGATTCAAACCGCCGGTTCGACGGTTTTCGTAAAAGTTGAACTGGAACCCAAACAGCAACCCTCAGGTTTTGGTCGGTCGGTTCCGGTTCCAATTCTGATTCTATTATGGTTTTGACCAGTTTTGACCAATTTTGACCGGTCCGATTCTGGTTTGGTTTGTCGATTCTAGTTTGAATTTTACATCTCTATCACAAAGTGAGTAGTACTCACTTTGTTCAATTTAGTAACAGAACTTTTTTTTAGGATACTCATAAAACTAAGTTTTTTTTTTAAGAAAACTCACTTTGGCCGATTTTCCCTACTTCTCTAACGAAAAGCGGACTAGGACGACGCATTAATGATTTCTTTAAGAATATGTAGTTTTAGTAAATTGAATGGTAAATGTTATATTCCAGGTCGATAAATTACTTAAATTAAAAAAATTGAGATAATGTGTGCCTTTTAAAAATTATAATATATTTAGTATTTTATATGTTATATTAATATATTGCTCACCAAACATCCCTAACTAACAATAACGTCTTCTCAAGTGTAAGTGAGCTCTCCGCTAAATAAGGTTGTGATGGATGTAAACTCTTGCAACTTCATTTTCAAGATGAATTAAGGTGTGTTTGTTTAGAGTAGATGAGGTATATTGTACTATTCAAAATGTAAATTGAACAGATTTTTTATGTTTGTTTGAGTGGTTGATTTGGCTTGCAGCCTTGCATATTGGTTAAATGACAAAACTTACATTTTTTTTTTCATTATTACCCTTAGTTCAAGTGGTAGAACTGATTTGCAATATTTGCTAATTGAGAAAACTCACATTTTTTTCCTTTTTTACCCTTGGTTTGGTTAAATTATTTTTTAATATAAACAAAAAAATATTGATAAAAAATTAAATGAAAAAATTATGATATCAACAGATCAAATTTAAATTAACAGACTTCATTTAATTGTTAAGAGGATTAATAAATCAACTTTGCAAAAAAAAAATAGTATTTTCAAGAAAAGTGATGCCAATCGTACAAAAGAATATTAATTTAAAATAGTGTATTACAATTATTTATTCATATTTTGGTAGTTTAATTTAAATTTGAATTAATTTTTCTGGTGATCTATAAGATATAGTTCTTTTGTAGATAAACACACAAATATGGAGATATATAAAAATAACATGATTTAAATTTTTAATTGCAAATTTAATTGAAAAAAATGTGGCAGTTGTTTTTATTCTAATTATAGTTTTACTTTTTAAATTTCCATTTCAATATAAACATAATTCTTATAAATAAATTAAATAAAAATGAAAATAAAAAAACAGTGGTTATTAATCCAACATAAATTTACCATTGTTCTCATTTGTATAAATCTTACAATAATAATAATTTTATGATTTCTTTTTTAGTATTGTACATAAAATGTCAACTTTTTAGAGGCAAAATAGGAAATGTAAATTTTTTCAATCACCCTCAATCTCCCTAATCCATCACAATTTATCAAATATAATTTACCAATTCAATCTACGTAAAACAAATACGCTCACTTTATACAATCCATTTATAGCTAGGTGAGAACTCTCATATCCAGTTGATTATTTGTAACTAAAAGCCGACATCCTTGTTGATTTGGGTTCAACTTTAAACTTCCAAGGGCACTCAAAATCATAACTTTAATCCCAAGCCTTTGCTCAATCATAATAGAAGTAATAATCACAACATTATAATTAAGAGAGAATTAGCCAGCAGTTATTGAGGTTAACACTTTGGTATCTTCTGACAAGCGGATCATCTCATAAATATGCATCATTATTGAAGAAAACTATGCTTGCTATAACCTAGAGACACAACAATGGTCGTTTTAGTTCATAAAAATCGAAATCGATTATATAAGAAATAAAAATAACAAAATTCAAAATTAAAATAATTCTCATCATAAATATTTGGTTTAATATAGAATCAAAAAGAAAATTCCACTGTAATAAAATTCAACATCATAACTAGATCAATATATAAAAATCAAAGTTTTTGCGCTCATTTTGTTATTTCCATGCAAAAAGAAAGTATCGTTATTTGTTTGATTTGTTTCTATGATTACTTTTTTACATAATATTTTTCAAAACCATATTTGAGATGCTCATAAAAAAAAAGAAACTATATTTGAGTTACCTAATTTAGGAATTGGGTAACAGTTTCAATGCCTAAATAACTTTTGCTTGTGGGTTACCTTGTCCCATCAAGTATACTTGCTAATATAGTTGGTGAATCATGTTGACTTGTTTCATTTAATATCAAGATTACATTCGCCTTCTTAGATTATATATTTTAACATTTTCCTTGTAATTACTTAATTTTCTTTGTGGTGTGCCCCTTTTTGGATGTCGCTCTTTACTAATGCATCACTGTGAGCTAGTAAAACAGCAAGAAATTATGGCAAAACTGGAAAATTTGAACTTTATACTAAATAAATGCAGCAAAGATCACTTTCGTTGGGTCATGTACCCTCGAAATTATCTATCCTACAGGTGGGGACCACGAGGCAAATTTTAATGACGTGGTGTGCCACGTCGTTTTTCCGGCCCCGGACTCTAGAAAAAGACCATAGTGACCATCTGAAATGAAAAGGCAAATCGCAGTGAACTTATGGTGACAAACAAGACAAAAGTGACCGTGGTGTACACTACCATAATATTGAGTGACCGTCTTTTCCCAGCAAAAGTTGGTAAAAATAAAGCAAGCCCTTCCAAAATAAGCACTAAAACACTGCACGGCGACATCAACAACTTTGAACTAAAGACATCATTCAGGTGATACAAACAATTGTATAATTTTATGGCTCGGCCGTAAAGATCCAGATAAGCACATCTCTAATTGCCTCAAAATTTCTGATACTTTCAAGCAAGATGGTGTTACTGATTGCACCATTTGCCTAAGCCTATTTCCATTCTCATTCAAACATGAGTAAAAACAGCTTAGAGAGAGCATGGAGATGAGAAAAAAATATATGCATGTGAATAGTGCCAAAATAGGACCGAGAGGTGAGTTTGCACAATACTCGAAATCTCACAAATAATACAAAATTTTAGACACGTAATGAAATAATTAGAGATTTATATAGGTATTTTATAATCACTTCATTCAACAATTAACCGAAACCAACTAAAATAAACAAATAAAAAATGAAATAACAACGTAATTGAACTACAATTTCTTAATCAAGTCTAATTTTGCGATTTTTTTATCCAATATTTCATTTTTTTTAACGAAGGTTGGCACGAGTACATGCATTAATACAACCAATAATACAAATCAAAGGATATAATTTAGATTCAATATGTCTCTACTGCTTGCTACCGGTTGACCACAAACAAAAGGTTTTGAAGAAGGAATGTGGCAAGTTACTCATCTGTTTTGTCATTTACGGTATTTTCTGGGACACTGTAAGCTGCATCAGCTGAAGAAGTATCCATGTCATTCAATCCCAACTCTTCATTTTGCTCCCACGATCTTTCATATTCTTCAACTGCAAAAATGCCAGAAAGCACAACTGTGTTACCCAGACAAAATGCTTATGGTGTCACCAACAAAGACTTCGCCAATCAAATCTACAATTTACCTAAAGTAGCTGAAGATAATGCACAACAGTTTACAGTTTCAGCAATGTCTAGTGCAGGTAGTGAAGAATTTCATTATAAAAAAGAACAAAGTTCATTTCATATTGTGAAATCAATCCCAACATTTACGGCCGTCTACTTGGTAGATTTAATTCCACTTGTATCACGTAAAAGAAAGGGGCTAAAACATTCAACAATGAAAATTCAAAATATTGGAAAGGGGCTAAACCATTCAATAATGAAAATTTAAAATATTAACACATGCCAAATACCAAGAGTGGAAAAAAAAAGAAAAATATTTAAAAAAATTGGGGAAAAAAACTTACAAGTTAACTGATGATCATCTTTAATATCATCTGTTGCTGGTGCAACAAAAGAATTTGCTAATCCATCATCAAGAATTAAAGTCCACGATTTGTCCACATTCAAAAGCTGGACAAAAGAAAAACAGGACACATTAGTATGTCCAGAAAAATAACGCGGAAGTAATCTAAATCATAGAGATGCACTCATATTTAATGAGTAGCTCATTAGTTTGCTTTAACGAGATTTTGGATTTCTTTTGGCAAAGTTTGCATTGGCTAAAATAATGAGAGCTACTATTCAGTCACTCAGTTTTGATGACTTCATAATTTAATCAAAAAGTTTGACTCCCATCCCAATTCAAAAAAAAAACACAATTTCTAAGTCCATTCACCTATAGTATTAAAATAATGAAACTTTACAAGTTACTACATAGCTTAACACTGAGCCATGGGGAGGTTCAACTCAAAAACTTGATCTGAAAATGAATTCTCCCAAGGGAACTTCACCACATCCCACTGATCAAACTGCTCTAAAATGGTTGTCCAACCCTTCCTAATCTGTTTGGTAGGAGGTGATTTGCAAACAGCATTTAAGATAAAGTAATTTAATTTCACTAAATCTTCATTCTCCAAGTGAAGCCCAATAAGTTGCCTAATATAAATGTTCCACAAACTCTTTGTAGTTCATTTTCAAATCATTACTTTGATTCAAACTCAGCATTCATATAAAAAGTTTGACAAAATAAATCAAAGCCCTGTTCTGCATATATGAGTTTAAGAGGATTTGGTTCACGATGCAATAATTAAACCACTTTGAAATCATTGATAAACGCATATCCATCTCTCATTCAAATGCAAAAACAAATGAGCACAGATTTGCAAAGTTTTGGATCAAAACATAGAGAGAACAGAAAAGCAGTACCTGCTTTAACCTCAATTTAAAATCTTGCCACTTGCCTTTTTTATGGTCGTCGTGGCTATCTCCAAAGGTAAATCCATGAACACTCTCAAGGCCTAAACACACAAATACATGAGTGTTTCATATTCAGAGAGAATAAATCGAACCCAATAAAATTACGCAGTACATATGCTAAAAAGTTGAAGCAAACATGTACAGGCGATAGAACTAGTAAGAGAGGAAAATATAGGAGGATTTTCAGTAGAAAATAATACAAATAAGCAAGCAAAATTGACTATTTTATGTAATAAAGCACATAGTAGCCATTGTTTCAGATATAACGGACGTAGGCTCGTGAGGGAATTTGACAATTGATAACATTACAAAGAACAATTTATAACATCTGGAAAGAAACATCAAGAACATAAAACAATTTATAACATCTGGAAAGAAACATCAAGAACATAAACGTACTTGAAGCACAGGAGACATAATATACTCACTTTCACAGATTTTTGTGATCAAACCTTCAACGGTTGTGACAACTCCTCCCAATGTACCACTTGTGAGCTCCAAATCTAGCTCTGGAATCTTCACGCTTGCTGTATCTGACTGAAATATGGTTTAGCAAATTACTCAGATCAAGCAATCATAAAAAAAAAAGGAAAAAGAAAACAATTATAGATTTGACATCTTAATTTCATAGCTCATAACATGTTTACAGTACTAATTTAGGCTCTTGCATCTGAATACCATGGACTGCTACAGCTACCTTGAATCTAGAATATACCATGAGAAAATTGAAAACTTTCTGATAGTTACATCACCAAATGGTTCAATCAAGAACTAAACACTCAAAATCTAAAAGAAAATAAAAAACAAAATACATGAAGAAAGGATAAAAGTTGATACTCTCGGAAAAAAGAAATTCACAAAATCAAATGGTATACATACCATGTGATTATTCATCAACTCTCTCCTGCATCTCAGGTTAAAACAAGCCAATGATTCACAAAGTCACTAAGATACCGACTCCAGTGACTAATTGCTAGCTCTATCAACATATTTCGAAAAGATAATAAATGGAAAGACGGCTATAATAAGCTCGTATCTTTCCTAACGTCTCTTACTCTTTCAACCAATTCATCAGTAGAATTTTAGCCAGTCTTTTCAAATCTCACAAACTGTGATTTTTTGGAAACATGGAAGGGATTACTACATACCCCTTATGAAACTTGCATTCAGAACATGTGAGAATCCAAGGGTAGAAGGCAACTAATAAAAGAAAAAACAAAGAGGAAAAAAGAGGAAATGCATATCCACTACAACTATGGCTAATTGAGTGGCATATGATGGTTGTCTTTTTTTTATAAAAAAAAAGTGGCATATGATATTAAAAAATATAAGCAACTCTGAAATGTTATCAAAATATAACCAATGCAGAACTTAAGATGCCCTCAATTAAACAAGGATTTCGCCATGAAATCATCTTCATTACTATTCATATGAAAAGCATAAAATATCATTACATTTCAATTTTTCTTCTGATCAATGAATATCGACTTATAAACATCCTGATTGCCAATAAGGCAATGACAACAGACAATACCAGAAGGCAATGATGGTGCAGAGGAGCTGGTGACAGCAGTCGTGTCAAGAAGGCAATGATGTTTTTTATTACAATTGATTGATTATTTGTGGTTTTTATGATTTTTGCTGGTTATGTAGGGTTCTAAATGTAATTATGCAAGCCTGTTTCAGTAGTATTGAAACTTGTAAAAAATAACAAACTTTGAAATATAACAGCTGAGATTGGTGAACCACAGCATTCTACACATGTATCCCTCAAAAAGATATGTTGGCAGCCAAATTCATAATGATAACTCTAAGATGGGCTAAACTTTAATTTGATGCCTTCACCACTAAACTATGTAGCCATAGATAATTTCAGGTCTTCGTTCATTCAAGACAACCAAACCTTTGAATTTGATGCATTGAACATTCCATTTAAATTCTATTGACGCTATTGCATACGATTCTTTAATAACAGTTATAAATACTGCATTATCAAAATGTTGAATCTCCTTTTCAACTCAATTCAGGTATGAAACAGTTAATGATTAAGTTTCATTGACTTATACACTCAAGACCCAATCTCATGCATTACCATTTGTCTCGTTGACCTATAACAAGATAACCTTACAGATGCCCACCCACAGATGCTTTCTTTTTTACATCTATATTTAATCCATAACACCAAAATCCCACATTACTTCTAATTTTAGTTTAGTAGCTTCAAGAAATATTGATGACTCTTCCTAATGAATACTTTCATGCATCTATGTTATGTCAATTCAATCCTTCCATCCTGACCACACCTAACAAAAACTAGAATTTCCTCCTTTCCAGTTAACCTTCTTATATATTCACAGGAAAGAAATTATCTTTAAATTAGAAAGAAAAAAAAAATGAAGAAAGGAAACCAATACTATTGCACCAAAACTAATTCGCTTTTTTTGAGCATGGGAAAGATTTGAGTAATACCTTTATCACATCACGGCTCAGATCATTAATGTTCTTTACAGACAGAGTAATTCTTTTTCCTTTCTCAGGGACTCTTCCACCAGGCTTCAACTGCATGGAAGTATTCCGGGCACATCAATGCATCTATATAAAATACAAACAATGGAAACATACAGCAGAAGCATTTTTTCTACAAACCTCAGAGTTGCGATAACCACAAGAATCACAAGTGGAAGCCATGACAATTACTTCTTGGAAATAAGGAATTTCTTTGCATAGCTAAGGACAACATTGTTCATTAACTCAGCCGGGAATAGAAGCATCAAGGGGAGGGACACGAAGTGCCAAAAAGTGAAAATAACATTCAATTGTTCAACAAACTCTTCAAAAGCCATAAAGCTTGGGAGAAGTTATCTGAAGAAGAACATTACTGGGTGTTAACATTTCTAAGCATCGACCTGTATTAACAACTGGAAGAGCTATGCATCAATTTCCAACAGATTTCCATGAAATGATATTAAGAACCGTGATCCTATACATAAATGAAACAGAAAAGGTCCAGAGGGCACCAGCAACTAATATCTCCAAAATTAAAGGAAAATCAATTTCTGGAATGTTTTATTTTCTCAAGCCAAACTAAATCAATTCATTATAAAAATGCTAACATTGTTTCTCCAACTTCATTATTTTCCCTCTCGTTCTCCTGTCATCATTCCTCCCTCTCATTCTGCTGACATGATTCATTCCATGTTATTCTCCTTGATTTCCTTTCTTTGAAAGGAGAGAAAAGAAAAAAGAGATGCACCAAGTCTCATAAACTTTCTTTTCCTTTAATTTCACTCACTTTCTAAATGAAGTAGAAAATGTACAAATCCACCTAAGGAGAACCAACAAACTAATTACAAAACTTGCAATTCTTTATAATCTTCATGGTTAATTACTGCTAAAAATATTGTCACAGGTTAATGGCCAATATATATAATTTAAAAGCAAAAGAAAAACAAGATTTCAAAGGAGAAATGCTTTATGGGTAAGGATACTAGTGACAAACATTCGAGTCTCGCATCTAGAGGCACATGTTCCACAGGTAGATGGAAAAGTCATCACCTGCCAAAACAAAACATACAATAAGCAGCTGGAAACTATAAACATCAGCATAAAAGATACAAGCTGCATTTGACAATTCAAATAGACAGCAACATGTCAGAATTAGTAACACAGCAATATACTGAAAAAGACACAAAATTAGGGATTTCCACAACTTGGTTCATTGATTGAACCAGAAATTTGTGCTTCCATTTGACAAGTATGATGCTCATTTGTTTTGGTTTGGTTTGTTTATAAATATTTCCTGTTTCAGTTTTAATATTTATGCAATTTGGTATGGTATTTTTTACCCAAACCAACCAAATGGTCACACCTACATAAAATCTTGATTTTCATTTTCTTTTTTACAAATAGATTTAAAAGAATATATAATAATAGTGATTGAATTACCTCTTCTGGTGCAGTATATCTGCATAAAGCATCAGCAATGTCTGCACTATTGCTTTGAGCAATGGCTCGTTGACCAGCTGCTGCTCCAACTGATCTGTGAGGCTTTCTTTCTATTTGATCAGAAGAACTGCCAACAGCTTCAGATGACTCTCGATCAACAGATTCTCCCGACTGTGATAGGTCAGCGACATAGCCCAAGGATGCTTGCTGTGATGGTGTTCGCTCATAAAACTTTATGCTCAAAAGTGGATCCGAGGCTGGGGCAAACCTAAAAATTAATCACCAAATCATTGTTATACATAAAAATCAAAGAAAACAAATTTATCAATCACAAACAAGTATGAAGTGGCTCATGTCCTCCAATGGTTATTTCTCATATGCTTGTCTACAAGTGCTTGTGGAAGCAAACATGAACAAATTACAGTAATAGAGACAGAAAGATCACCGTACACCTTTGGCAGTCAATCATATATTTACAATCAAATTAAACCAAAAGTAAAAAGAAAAAACCCGCAAAAATTAATTCCAATGAAACCGTTGAATTTCCCTCAGTAACCTATATTAGCCACTTACGGGTTCTCAATAAAGCTGTTTCCAGCAGGATCATCAAGGATGAAGGTATAAGATGAATTGCCAGATGCACGAGCCCTTAATTTTGATAAGAACTGATCGATTGCTTCAGCAGTTTGAAAATCTACTTTCTGGAACATAAATGACACTAAGGCACAAAAATTGAATGACCAGTAAAATAATGAAATAAAAGACCATAGGTTTTCTATTCACCTTTCTCTCTTCTTGCAGTGCCTGCAGTTGATCAGCAGCTCGTACCAAAATGCCTTCAACCTAAAAACATAACAGAAAAGGTAGGTCAGCCCAGCTCCAACAATGTGCCAACCAAAGAAAAAAGACAGTGAAGAATGAAATTACAGAACATAATCAAAGAAACTAATCAAATTTCAATACAATAAGTAACTTCAATTAGCAGCAAGACACCAGCAATCTCTCTCATTTAACACAACACAGACACGTCACAACGAATAAACATGTCAAAATTCTCAAACAAATACACAAATTATACATGTAAAACAACACGTCTAACCTGTTTATCTAACATTTTCCCAATTACTACCATTTTTATTCTGATCTTCTAATATATCCATTTAAAATGAAGATAAATATTACCATATAATATCAAGTCAAACACATAACAAAAAAATTATTGTGCAGATGGCAAACATAGTATTCACTATTATGGCATAGCAGATTTTGGACCTAAGAAAATGGCAATGGATCCACTTAGAATTTTAACAACCATGAATTGAAAAGAAGGTAGGATTTAAAGAAGATACCGTTGACAAACTACCACGTTGTGACTCTGGAGGAATCTCAAAATCCAATTAAGGAATCTGCATCCAGAGTAAAAATATTGAAGAAAATGAGAAGCATAAAATTAGTGTTAAAAATTTATAACATTCTGTAAAGAACAAAAATGGATTGAAATGAAGCATTTCAGTTACTAACACTTAAAATTTAAATCAACTAGCCATAGCATGCACATAAAAGTAGCGCCTCTCTAAAACCAACTATATCTGATGGTTGTTTGTTATTTCGTTGGAATATACCACAGAATATATTATTTCAAACCTATGGAACAACAATAAGGCAATATAGCATACATTTTTACAATCCACATTATCTGTCGTTGGCAATATGAGCCACAAACATCAAGTTCAATAAAAAAAATATGAGAATAGTATAGATAAGGAACCAAGAACACAAATCACAAACACAGAGGATTATCATGCTAACATATCATCCTAAAATATGGGAATAAACATGTTTATACAATTTCACAAAACATTAATGCCTTCCACAATCAGGTAAAGGGAATTCCTAATGAACACTCGAGAATAATGCTTTTGAACTTGATGCTACCAGAAGCAACAGAAGACTTAAAAGCAAGCAAAGATTTCAACTTTTGTGTAATTTTTTATTGTCATCAGGATACAATAAGTCACATATAAACTTTGACAACAAGATGAAGTGGTCATAATCAGAATTGATTTGCTGAGAGCAGTTATAATGATACTTTTGAAAGAAGTCAACATGATTAATTGATTATCACAAAAAGCTATACCAAAAATTACAATGATTAGATTTTAATTTAAGAATGTTGATACAACAGAACAACACACACACTCTTGAACAAAAAATAGTATGTAGGTGAAGTGAATGTACCTTTATAGTGGCAGATTCAGATTTCACTACTTGCTGATTAAGTACCTGCATAACCAGGTATATAATTTTGAGCAAACTAATTGAGGCACATATTTCCAAATAAAGGGAAACATTTAGGCATAATAATAAGAAGTATATATTTTACATTTCAAATAAAACTATAAACACGAAAACAAAGAAAGAAAACTCCTGGCAGAAGCAAAAGTTCCACATTAAACGAAAAGAAGTATGTAGATGAAGGTTCACAAAATGCTAAATGAACAGAAGAAAAGAGACGATAATCAAGATTATATTGCTTAAAATACATAGATAATCAATGTTTTTTAACGATTACAGCAAACAGCTTGAATCAAGAAAAGTCAAAAAACAAACAATTTGAAAACTAATGTAATGGAACAATCCAGCAAAGAAATAGGAGCAGTCATTGGAGCAATAATCTCCTCCAGCCAACTTGATAAGCTTGATCCATTTTTCACTTAGATTAAATAGGACTTAAATAAGTTAAAAGAATTTCATTTTTTTTAAATAAAATGCCCATGCATTGGAACTCAACATTTTCTTAAAAACAACTTACAAGAAAGGGGGAAAAAAGGCCTATCAATGTAATTTATTGATATTAAGCAAAGACATTTTGGCATAACACAACATAACTGCTCTTCTAAAACTGAACAAGCAATAATTTGGAATGAATGGAAAAAGAAAACCAGCCTACTAATTCAGAACAAAGGGAGTATAAACAAGAATTTGTTACAAACATTTGAAAAAAGAAGAAAGAAAGAAACCAGCAGTTGACACTGTTTCAAGAGCAATATAATTCATATAAACACGTGCTCTAAGTTAAACATTCAAAGGCTAGGAAATTCATTATTAAATTGTTGATAATTTCATAGAAACCCTTATCATATTGTAAGAGCGATACAGAGAAGATATCTGAGCAGAATTGTTTTCATATGTTATATTGAAAACCACCATTCATTTGCCACAAGTGATTACATTGCAGCTAACCATTCTATCAAAATTGAAACTTGAGACAACCTTTTGGTCACCTGATGGGACTTTCAAATGATAACAACAACCACGTGGCTGGATTTCTCCTGCAAACTGCACTTCATTGTTCCTATTGAAATATAAAGGCAGAAAAGAACTTAGATTAATTACCAGCTAAGAAAAATATAAACATATAAATAAGTGAAAGGATAAGATTACCTCTCACCACAATGTGGACATTCAAAGGCTGACAATAAGATCTGCAAAAAAAAAAGATAGGATATACAGGATTCAGACTGATCACATAAAAAAGAAAGTGATTATCCACTTGACATTTTCTGGCTGTTAAATACTATTGCTAAGCGTAAAGATGTAGAGTGAGTATAGGAAAAAAAATTGCGTTGGAACAGATAACAGAAGCGGTTGTACAGTAAGAATGGATTTTGAGTTTTTTGTCCAACAAGTTTTCATAAACAAACAATCAAATGTGGAGTGTTAATTAAGAAAGGATTGACAGCAAACTAAAAAACGTGAAAGTATTTTAAACAATATGCTGACACGAAGACTATGATATCCCTTTAGTACTAAACACATTCATAGTGACACAAAGACCACCACTGTGGTAGGCAGAGAAAAAAAGATAACAAGGGTTACTTGCATTAGACAAGACAAATAAAATTACCCTACAACATAGAAAAATATATAATCCAGCTACAAATACAAGACACATACCTTTCTGAAGTTTGGAATTACAGTCAACAAAAACCTCGTTACTCCCTGTTGTAAAAAGAGACTCATTAGCATCAAAGCAAGAAAACATTTTGAAAATAAGTTTTACATTTTCAGTATAATATTAAAGTAAAGCAAGAACAACCAAAGGAGACGAGAGGCATTACATTTTCTCCACAACGCATGCAGAGACTTTCGACCTGATAAATGGGGGTGTCAGTGTCATCATCTACAGAAATAGCTTCCACTACTGATCTCACATCCATTACTTGGCCCTGCTTTTCCATACTTGTCCTTCTTAGTTCCTCAGTAACTACTTTCTCTTTTTCAGCAACAAAAACTTCTCACAGTGGCAAAGCTAGACGGCAATAGTGGAAATGAGCTGAGCCGAAGCGGCCAGAGAACTGGAGAGGAAGGCAAAAGAAATTAGAAAGAACTCAGGACTCTTGGAGAAGTCACACGGGAGTGGAACAAGCTATGATGTGGCGCTTCTCTAAAGGTAGCCCTGGTTAGGGCTGAATAAGGGCTAGGCCGACCTGGCCAAAACCAGCCCAACATTGTACCAAAACCAAATTTGGCCCAATCTCGATTCAGATCAAACATTTAGATGGCAATATGCTTGTTTCCAAATACAGTACACATTACTATGAGCATAAGTGGAGATGAATGATATCGATCATTGAAGTGATCAAGCAAAACCAGAGCTGAAATACACATTCCAATTATCCTTAACAAGAACACATAATTGAGTCAAAATTTGAGCTGATTCACAAATAAAAATCAACCCCGAGCTTAATTAGGAGTCAAAAATCATAAGAGAAAGCTTTAAGTACCGTGCCAATTCTAATGAGAGCAATTTTGGCTTATTGGGTTTGTTGTTTAGCAACAACAGAGGCCTTAGCAAACTTGAAACAGCGTTTGGCAACTGGAAAGGACCGAGTCTTGAATTGTGGGAGAGAGAACCCAACAAGGCCTTGGCTCGAGCTGAAGGGGTTGGTGGTACGATCTGAAGCTTAAGGCCGCTGGAATTGCGTCTGAAAAGCGCTGCTTCTCCTCGTTTATGACGAGACGACACAGTATTCTAGAGCTTGAATCGCTGCGACGAACAGAAGAACGGCGGAGCTGGCGGCGGACTCCTCTCTGGTGTGACTGTGCGGTGCAGTGAAAGAAAGTTGCGGGTTTTGAACTTTTGATTTTGTTGAAGAGGCTTAATTGATTTGGGTTTTGTCAGCTTGGGTTGGTCAAGTGCATTGGTTGGTTCAAAAGTAGCCTAGCTTGGTTAGTTGATTTGGTTTGAGGAAATTACACCGTGGTACTTCTCTGCAAGTTTATTTGCAAACCAGATAAAATTCTTCTGTGTAATTTTGCCACTTTCTTTGTTTTCATACTAAAACTTAGTCGTGTTTTACATTTATCTGACACCAATTCTTTTTCACTGTTTCGCTGAACAATCGTCGACTTCAAATAATAGTAATAAAAAAGAATTGTTAATGTCGAGCAATCATCACGATGCTCCAACACGTGTGTGGTTTACTTAAGGTAACGGGAGAAGACTATTGTTGGCTTTCTACTTCGATTTCCATCGCTATTAAGGCAGTTAGAGGAGCAAGAAGCAGTGGTGAACGCTTCGCAATGAGTGGCGATCAGTGGAGACACGATGGCGCCACGGACATGCAGCTGAGAAGTGGCAAAATGAGTCTATTACTCCGACGACTATGGGTGTTACATTGCTGGCATGGATTTCAAGAGATCCAATAAAGAAGATGGGTCCTGGTCAGGTTGTGTGGGTGGTTATGGTTTGGTCAATCACTCGGCAGGATAGAAAGAAATGTTCCATTAGGAAATTTGGTTGGTTTGGGCCACTAGTTCGACGAGTTTTAGGCTTAAATACATATTTGAAACCCCCCAATTGAAAACCAATTGAATACCAGTTGAATATGATTTGAAAGCTACAAGAATACAAATGGAAAAATATTTAGGCAAAATGCATCTTTAAGCCCCTAAACTTTCATAAATTTCTTAAAAGAGCTTATTAACCCCTCAACTTAGGTTTTAACCTATTAAGGCCCTTAACTTCATTTTTGACACCCATTAAAGCCCTTTCTCCACATGAAATGATAAATTGGTGCCACGTCAGTTTATGTTCTATTTAACATTTATTTGAAATGACAAATTGCTTAATAATTATTCTATTGTGGTGCAAACATTCTTATTTGGGTTTTTATAAGGTTTAGTGATTGAAATAACTGATCAATTTTAAGCTTTTATTAATTATTATTTCTTGTGTAATTAATTTTAGAAAATTATAGTAAAAAATTGAACAATTTGTTTGTTATAACCGGTTCATTTATAATTTCATTAGAGATTTTATTGCTATATTTTTATTTTCACAACGAATTCAATTAAATTTATGTGATAAATGTTATATGTATTTGTATGAATAAGTTAATTAATTTGTTAATACTTTGCTTTGTGTTTCCCTTTCTGCGAATAATTAACAATATAATTATTTTCATTTAAATTCAATCAAATTTATATCTTAAACATATATCATTAGAATTGCACAATTTTTCTGTAAACTTATATCAATAGAATTACACCATTTTCCCTTATATAGTGTAAGGACCCGTTCATTTTTAATCAAGCCGTTGAAGAATTTTTATGAGTTTTCTTAAATAAATGCATGTTACTCGAGTGTAAGAGGTGTTACTCGAGTAATGTGGGACCCTGTTAACTTGAGTTAAGAGTAGGGTTACTCGAATAAGTACGAATTGACCATTAAACCTGAAGCCTAGCTCACTCGAGTGAACATGAATGATTACTCGAATGAGAAAAGGGGATGGAAGTGAAGTGTAATACATGTACTAAAAAGTGCATTACTCGAGTAAGTATGTTGGCTCACTCGAATAACCCATGTTTCTAGGCAAGCGATGCAGTCGGTTAATTTCGGATAAAACCGATCCTTTCAATGGGTTTTCCCCCTCCGTTCTCTTTGTTGATTCATTCACCTTTTCGCAGATTTGAGGTAAAGATCAGCCCTCCTATTTGGTTTCTTTGTTTTCAGTTCATATGGCATATTTGGAATTGATTTTTAATGTTATTACAGATTGTTATAGAATGATTAATGAGTTTGAGGTTTTGATTATAGATGGGATGATTGGGGAATAATTGAATGATATGGTATTGAGCGGATTATATAGTTGATTTTGGGGTTGGATGAATATGACTTGTTTTAGGTGATTTTCGGCCTAGAAGATGCATCACTTGAGTAAGCAACAGGGCTCACTCGAGTAAGCTGAATGCATTGCCTTACTCGAGTAAAGCATTTCTGATTACTCGAGTAATCTAACGACATGCATTACTCGAGTAAGCATATTGGCCTTACTCAAGTAAGCCATATGCCAGGGGGACTAAAAGTGTAATTTTCATATTTTGTATTATTGGGGACTAATATTGATGATTCTTATATTTTAAGGACTAAAAGGACATTCTTTAATACTTTGGCGACTGATTTGATATTTTGATAAGTTTGAGGGCTAAATTGTAATTTTATGTAGATTTCGATTTTAGTATACCAATGTTCTTAGAAGGCTCTCGTTATCGGGGGGTAATATGACCGTTGTGTGTTCGGCCAGACACACGTATTCTAATGACACAATCACTCTTATGTTCAGACTTATTACAGATCCTGTTATTTGGTGGCATAGCTACTCCTGCATCCAGTCCTATTATCCGATCTTATTATATATATATATATATATATGTTTTATCAAAATCTTTATCAAATAAATGATAAGAAATTCTTGGATAAATATTAAATTTAATCTTTCCATATTGTAAATTTCCTTTTACAATACCTAAACATGCTTCATCTCTTTTAATTATTCTGTTATCTAGAATAGCTAATTCTATTGGAGTATCTATTCCTTCTTTAAAGGTTGATTTTATCATTATTTGAATAGAACCTATATGTATCCATCCTAAA
>CAODLS010764273.1:0-11897 GCA_948243855.1 Flueggea neowawraea
TTTGTTGAGGTGTCCTTGGAGCAAAACAATTATGCTCAATTACATACTCTTCACAAAACAACTCAAATGGCTCACATGAAAACTCTCCACCTCTATCACTTCTAATAGAAGTAATAATGTAGCCTTTTTCATTTTGAACACATTTGCTATATGATGAAAAAGCATTAAAAGCTTCATTTTTATGTGCAAAAAAGAAAACTCATGTAAATTTGGAAAATCATCAACAATAACAAGACAATATGATTTTCCTCCTAGACTTTGAGTGCTAGTAGGACCAAATAAATCTAAATGCAAAAGCTCTAAAGGTCTATTAGTTGAAACCATGTTTTTTCTTTGAAATGATTATTTTACATGCTTGCTTTTAACACATGCATCACATACTAAATCTTTTGTAAATCTCAGTTTTGGAAAACTTTTTACCAAATCCTTTTTGTGCAGCTTTAAGAGAATATGCATGCTAGCATGTCCTAACCTCCTATGTTAAAGCCAAGTCTTGTTGTTCATAGCAACAAAGCATATTTCATGAAAAGCATTGGTTTCTAACAAGTCAACAACATATATGTTGTTTTGTCTAAAACCAATAAATAAAATGTCATTATTTGAATAAAAATACTGCATTTATTAGGTTCAAACACAACTTTGCAGTCCTTGTCCCAAAATTGACTGATGCTTAGCAAATTATGTCTCAAGCCATCAACAAGCAACACATTATCAATGGTTGGGTTAGGAGACTTACCAACCTTACCTTCACCAATGATTTTACCTTTGCTATTCTCACCAAATGTCACATATCCACCATTTTTTGAAGAGATTTCAGTGAACATTGCTTGATCTCTTATCATGTGATGAGAGTATCCACTATCAAGATACCACATGTTCTTCTTGACCTTTGCTCTCATGCACACCTACAAAGACACATCAACCTTTTAAAATTGGTACCCAAATCTTTTTAGGTCCTTGTAGGTTAGTCTCGTCTAAGTTGGATACAATTGTTCCTTTTAGAACCCAAATCCTTTTAGTCCTAATATATCTAATCAATCTCAACTTGTAAGTATGTGCAATGTGTCCACAATCACCATACTAAGTACATGCATTGTCAACTATTGTGCCCTATTTTACAAAAAGTAGTGTTAGAAGCCTTTTTAGTTGTGAAGGAGTTGTAGCCCAAGCCATGTTTGGATAGAGATTGTTTTTGAGATCCAAGTAGTTTCTCTTTCCCATTTGTAAGCTTAAAGGCAATAGAAGAAAATTTTTCAACCTCTTTCTTTAAAAGCAAGTTCTTCTCAATTAAAGCCATTTTCTCTTTACTCAAAGCATTCAATTTCACATTAAGATCATTTGAAATTTTCTTTGAAGTAACATATTTGGCACCAAGTTTTTGGAATTCATCAAAAGCATCATGTAATTCATCAAAAGTGTATGAATCACTAACCTCATCTTCCTCATCACTTGAAGATTTATCTTCTTTTGCCATCAAGCACAAATTAGCCATTTCCTCTGCCTCTTCATCATCTTCCGAGCTGTTGTCATCACTGTCACTCCATGTGGCCATCATTGCATTTCTTTTCTTCTTTTTGGAATATTTGGAGTGTTTCTTGGCAAGAGGACATTCTTGCTTCATATGGCCTGGTTTGTTACACTTGTAACAAATGATTGCGGTGTCCTTTTTGAAATCCTTCTTTAATTATTTCTTAGAGACTTGATCTTTGTTCTTTCTTAATGGTTTATTCTTCCTCATGAACCGTTTGAACCTTCTCGCATACATTGCCATTTCTTCATCATCGCTGTCTTATTCTTCATCATCCTTAGAATCATCAATAATTTTGGACTTGAAAGCCATTCCTCTTTTTTTTTTTATCACTCTTAGAATAATTTTCTTCAACTTCATGTAGACCCATCTCATGTGTGAGGAGTGAACCCATTAATTCTTCTAAAGGTAGTGTGTTAAGATCTTTTGCTTCTAAGATTGCATCTTTCTTTGATGCCCAAGATTTTGGCAGAGCTCTTAAAACCTTTCTCACAAGTTCTGAGTTGGAATTCATTTTTCCAAATGCTTTTAAGCCATTCAAGATGTCATTTAATCTTCCGAACATCTCTTGAATGCCTTCTCCCTTTTTCATCTTGAATAGTTAATATTTGTGAACCAAGAGCGACACTTTATTTTCTTTAACTTGTGATGTACCTTCGTATGTAATCTCTAGAGTCCTCCAGATCTCAAGTGTCGTTGAGCATTGTTGGACTTTATTAAACTAGGTCTTTCTTAAGGCACATAATAGGATGTGCATTACCTTGTTGTTGTAGCACACCATCTTCTTATAATAGTCAATCTATTTTGATTTCAGTTTTAGAGTTTCAGTTCCATCCACAATCTTCTTTGGAATATAGAGACCAGTCTTTACTGCATCCCAAACTTCTTCAGCTTCACATTTAAGGAATACTCTCATCTTTGTCTTCTAGTAAACATAGTCACTGCCATTAAAGAATGAAGCTCTATTAATTGACAATCATATCTAGAAATGTCTCCAAAGGATGCCATTTTTGGATTGTTAAACTCAATGTGATTAAACCTTAAATTTGAGCACTCATGCTCTGATACCAATTGTAATCCTAATATGGCAATCCAAGAGGGGGTGAATTGGATTTCTTGCTAAAAATAAAACTTTGTTTAAAAACCTTTGTAAGTGTTTTGCAAATCAAAATAATAGCTCAATCCAATACACTACCACACAAGAATGAAATAAAAGAGAGTAAGGGATAGAGAAATAAAGCCCGATTTTTATAGTGGCTCAGTCCTCCTTGACCTAAGTTTACTCCTCTAGTTCACTAGAGAGTTTGAATCCACTAAGCCTCCTCACTTATAGGTGGAGGCAACCCATTTATAACCTCTTGTTTTCCAAGCTCATAAGAAACCTTCTACATCTTGTTTTTCACTGGCCAAAACAAAAAAAAACAAGACCTCTTTGTTTTTCAAGGAACCAAAGGAAGCAAACCTATCCTACCCTCAAGCTTTAACACCAAATCTTGATTACAAATGTATTCCCAGATTGAAGCAATATTCTCACACCAACCTAGTAAGCAAATAGCAAATCAATAGCTCAGTTCATAAGTAAGAACTCAAGAACACAATGAGAAAGAAAATCAAGAATCAAAATGACAAATCTTATGCACTCTAAAAAATGTTCTTAAGTTACCTTTGGACTGGGGACGTCTATTTATAGGTGTTCTCCCAAAACTAGCTGTTGTAAATCCCAAAGTAGCCATTGTGAGAGAGTTCCAAAATGCTGAAATTGCTAGCATCAGCCCATGCTACGTGCGTATCATCCGTACTACACACGCAGTCCATGATTCCATCAGCGTTTAGCGCGTAGTGTTCTCCTTTTGCATGCTTTGTATAAAATCCAATAGTCACTGCTTGACATCAGGTGTCTACTACGCTTATTGATCTCTCTTTTGCTTGTGTAGTACTTCAGTTATGTGTGTGTTACACTGATTTCTATGTACGTTGGCATGTTTCCAAAGATCACACCTTTGATCCTTCACGTGATAGTGTCAGAGCATATTGAAATTCAAATTTTCAAGGTACGTCTTATTTTTTCAGTATTCTGAAGCCTCAACTACGTATGTAGTGCGCACTTCTACGTGCATACTACAATCTCCTCAAAGATGACACCTTTACTTGTGTAACACGTCATTGAGAGTTGTCTCGTAAGCCATTTCGATTTGCATCATGATCTAGTCTACACAAATAGTATGATCTTCAACGTGCATAGTATGATGCAACCTTCATTCTAGTAGCTACCTCTTATTTCTACGTGCTTTGGACTTTGTTTAACATGCACATCATAACACTAGGCTATTTTGTCCTTCGATACAATGTTTCTACGCGAATTGCATAGCTTTCTATGTGCATAGCATAACTTTGGACCATTCTGTTCTACTGATATTCTGTGTCTAAGCGCATTACATTGCCTTCTACGTGCATAACACCCATTCCACGTGCTTTGTATAATCTTCATATGCGCATAGTGTCAATATTGGAAAACTTAGAATGTACCAGACTTGATCAACATACACAGATCCTAGTTTAATGTGCTTAGATTATCCTTCAACGTGTATGGAAGGTTACATAACGTGCTTAGCTTAACTATTTCAATTGTTTTGCTAAATCATCAAAGCTTAGAAGGAATTTGTATGTTAACCAAACTGGTTAAACATACTGATTATAAATTCTAAAAAGTTTGAGGACTAGTTTGTAATTTTTCAAGGTCTTGGGGACTAAAAGATAATTTTGAAAAACTTTGGGGACTAAGCTATAATTTTACATAAATTCCAATCTTCTATACAAATGCGATAGATCATCAACCACAATAGGTTTTTTGATGCCATTGAGAGTTAGATTGCATCTGCATTGCATTCATACATTTGGTACCACGATAGTACCAATACCACATTTTGATATGTTTGATATTATTTGTCTGTTTCAGCTTCTTGTACTTGTCAGCATGACTAGCCATACACCAGTGGTGCTTGACTGCATTTTAGCTTTGTTTACCAAGTGAGAGTGGTAGCAGCTTCAAACACATAGGTTATGTCTTTCAAAATTTATATGTTTTTGGTGTGATATGACTCAACATGAAAACCTAACTAACTAAGGGTTGGTAACTCTTAAAATCTAATTTTGTGTAATAAAGAATAAATGGAATAAATTATCTGTATAAGTATAATATTAGTATCAATACTAATATCAACATCAATATTATAAATATACTTTGCATGTCTGTTTGCGATCCATATATATATACGTTCTATTGATTCGAGACACTCAGCTATGGAGAGGCCAGCCTGTGGTATACCATTGATTAGCCAAGGCCTAGTTACCAA
Source organism: Flueggea neowawraea (assembly GCA_948243855.1). NCBI lineage: Eukaryota > Viridiplantae > Streptophyta > Magnoliopsida > Malpighiales > Phyllanthaceae > Flueggea > Flueggea neowawraea. Next base: position 4,882 of record CAODLS010764273.1, read on the forward strand.
GGTTGGTGGTAACCTGTGTGCCTAGTCCAAACACAAGTGAACACTATCAGGTGGTGCAGCCCACATTAGTTTAGTTCAATTCTGTCTCGGTCATATATTTAGCTATATATGTATTCATATGTTTTGATGTATGTTGTTTGCTGAGGGTGTGAACGATTTAAAAAATGAATTCCAAAAGCTATATTATATTTAGCATGTATATGTACGTATCAAGTATACTGCATGCAGTATTTTTGAAATGTTTTCAAAACGGTCTTGTGATGCAAGCATGAGGTGAATGCTAGTGAGATTTCTCACCCCCTTCCTCTTTTAACATTTTTCAGGTGATTCCTTTTGGCTTCAGCAACCATCCGGCATTCAGATTCTTAGTGAGGCATTGTTTAATTTGGTTAGTTAATGCCCTTTTGGTCAGGCTCCTTTTGTTTTTGTTAAGGTTATATATTGAATGCTAGTGGGTTATTGGCTTTATTGTATTTTAGATACTGGCTTTTCTCATACATGTTTTATACTTATTTTTGGATTTATGCTAGTTCAACTTGTCGCATTCTTGATGGACGGCCATGCATCTTCGTTGTGGCAGGATTATGGAGTTCGTGGAAATATTAGTGGGGCTAGGTTTAAGGATGAGCTCATTATGTTCGTCTTTCCCTAGAGTATCAGGTATAGGAAGGCGGATGAGTTTAGAACTTCTAATAAGAACAGGGGATGTTAGTGATGAAATATGAGGAGAGGCTCAAGAGGCTAAGTAAGTATGCCCCTGCGGAGAGTTAGAGTGAGGAGGCTCTGGCAAGGAGTTTCTGAATGGTCTGCGATGTATGATTAGCAGGGTGGTTGCAACCCATAGGTTGAGTACTGTGTGGACAATTGCTAAGTCTGCCAAGGGTATGGAGTACATGGATGAAGGAATCCTAGAGAACCCAAGAGGCCAATGACTGAGGGAACCTTCGGGGGCTAGCAAGGTTGTGGTTAGGGAGGTCGATTGGAGCAGAGACATCGACATTCTTCTACAGGGCAAATACCCAATCAGAGTTTCGAGAGCCATAGTATGGTGCATCCAATTAGGTATGCTAGAGGATAGAGCTCAATGATGGTGTATTTGTGTTGCATTACTTGCAGGAGGAAACATCCCGGGACTTACAACAAGGTGGCTAGAAACTGTTTCTACTACAGGCAACCAGGACACAAGATAGCAGAATGTCCTTTGAAGTTGGGTACCAGGACTTAGAAGGGGCAGTCCACAACAGGAGGTTTAGGTACAGTTAGTACCAGTATTGGTAAGGAGGGGAGCCAGTAGGGGTTCCAAGAGCAGCAGTCAGGTTGGTTAAGGTGGTTGTCATGGCCAGGTTGCACAGAGTAGTGCTACAGGGGGATAGGCTCGAGTATATCATTTGGCACATCAGGAGTCTCAGACCTCCAATGTTGTAGTGACTGGTATGTTATCTATCTCTTAGACTCCTGCTTATGTTTTATTTGATTCTGGTGCATCACATTCATTTGTCACATCACATTTTGCTGAGCATGTCGAATTAATGGTGCATTTATTAGATAGATTGTTAGAGGTTTCATCACCCTTGGATAACAAGATTGTAATTGATTCTAAGGTTTGGGGTTAGATGACCGCCTTTGATGGGCACGAGTTGACAGCTGGTCTGACAATATTAGATAATGGTGAGTTTGATTGATACTCGATATGGATTGGCTTTCGACTTGGCATGCTACCTTAGATTGTTTTGCAAATAGAGTATACTTTCAACCATTAGCTTAAAAGGAGTTTTGTTACAAAGTGAGCATGACAGTGTCGTGCAGGGGTATATGTCAGCCATTAAAGTAGATAGGATGATTGGTCGGGGTTATAAGGTGTATTGGGATTTTGTGCTCACCGAGCTACAGAGTTTGGAGTTGAGTCTAGAAGATGTACTAGTGGTACGATATTCACTAATGTGTTTCTCAAGAAGTTGTTGGGACTTTCGCCTGAACGAGAGATTGAGTTTGCTATTGGGGTGCGGCCTGACACTGATCCGATATCAATTCCACCGTATCTTTCTTCTTCACAACTAACACCGGAACACCCCAAGGTGAAATGCTTGATCTGATAAAGCCCTTGTCTAGAAATTCTCTCAACTGAGTTTCCAACTGAATAAGGTGACAATGAAGAACTGATATCTACTTTCGAGGATAGATGATCTGTTTGACCAGTTGCAGGGTGCACAATGATTTTTTAAGCTTAAGCTGAGGTCGGGATATCACCCGTTGAGGATCAGGGGTGAGGATATACCGAAGACAGCTTTCCAAACTAGGTATGGTCACTATGAGTTCTTAGTGTGTCGTTTTGTTTGATTAACTCACCAGAAAAATTTATGGACTTGATGAACAGGGTGTTCATACTGTACTTGAATCGGTTTGTTATCGTCTTCATCAATGACATTTTCATGCACTCAAAGAGTAGGGGAGAGCTCGAGGATCACTTGAGATAAGTTTTGCAGACTTTGTAAGAACATCAGCTTTACGTGAGGTTCTCAAAGTACGAATTCCGGCTAGAACAAGTGGCATTTCTTGGACATGTGGTGTCAAAAATGGTATTAAGGTGGATCCAAATAAAGTTGAGGTAATGCTTCATTGGGAGAGACTGGAGACTATTACAGAGATTCAGAGTTTTCTCGGTATGGCTGAATATTATAGGAGGTTTATCCAAGAATTTTCTAAGATTATATCTCCTATGACTCAGTTAACTTAAAAAGGAGTTAACTTCATATGGTCTGACTTGTGCGAGTAGAGTTTTCTGAAGTTGAAGAAGTGTTTGACGAGTGCGCCAGTGTTAGCTTTGCCATCATGTTTAGGAAGGTTTGCAGTATATTGCGACGTATCGAGAGTTGGCTTAGGTTGTGTACTGATACAGCATGGCAAGGTGATTGCCTATGCATCAAGGCAATTTAAGATGCACAAGCAGAACTATTCAACACATGATATGGAGTTAGCAACTGTAGTGTTTGTGCTCAAGATTTGGAGACATTACTTGAATGGAGAGATTTTTAAGATCTTCATAGATCATAAGAGTTTAAAGTATATCTTCGGACAACGAGATCTAAATTTATGATAGAGGCATTGGTTGGAGTTGCTAAAGGATTATGATTGTACTATATCATATCATCCTAGCAAGGCCAATGTCGTAGTTGATGCACTGAGTTGGAAGTCGATGGGTAGTTTGGCACGCATCTCAGTTCAGAGATGACTTATAGTGTTTGAATGGCAGAGTCTGACGAAGTCTGGAGTTGAGCTATAGCTTGATGATTTAGGGGTGTTGTTTGGTTGTATTGAAGCGAGATAGGTTTTGTTAGAATGAATCCCAGATGCTTAGAAGGAAGATGCAGAGACAAAAAGTTTGATTCAAAATTTAAGTCATATGATGTACTTAGGTTTAGTGTTGATGATTCTGGAGTTCTTTGGTTTGGTTTAAGGTTGTCCATAGCATCTTTAGGAGGTTTACGCAAGGAGGTTATGTCTGAGGGTCACAGCTCTGCCTATTGTGTACGCCCGAGATACATTAAGATGTATTAGGATCTTCGAGAGTCCTATAGGTGGCCAGAGATGAAGAAGGATATATCAAAGTTTGTTATTCGGTGCTTGAACTATCATCAGGTTAAGTTCAAGCATTAGCGCCCTTTTAGGTTATTGCAGCAAATGCTTCTTCTGAAGTGTAAATAGGACCGTATCACAATGGATTTTGTAGTTTGACTACCAAGGACACCTTCTGGTTATGATTCCAACTGGGTGATCGTAGATCAATTGACAAAGTCAGCACATTTCCTCCATAGTAAGATGACATATGAAGCGGTATGGCTACCAAAGTTATATGTTGATAGAATTGTATGTTTGCATGGTGATAAAAATTCATTTATACATGTTGATGGTATTGAATTCTTATTATTTTAAGTATAAATTGAATGTTATCTGTGAGTTCCAGTACTTTAATAATTCATTTTTGTGCATTTTAGGTCATGTGATGGTGCCCCAAAGCGAAGGAACGAAAGCGAGCTCAAACGGAGCATAAACGATGGTTTCTAAGGCTTTAAGGACAAGACACAGTCACAATTCATGAATACAAGGTCGTGGGATTGAAGTAGATGATTGTGTGATGCCTTAAACACATGTTTCTTGACATTTCTTGAAGGCACAAACATGTCCCATGTGGACACGACCATGGTGATGTCCGTGGACTACACTGAGGTGCAAATTCTGATGTTTTAACCAAGACATGGCCTAAATAAAGCCTTTCATTGCCATGGAACCATGACAAGGGCATATCATGGCAGTCCACAGCCGTGTTCGTGATTGTGGGCACCTCCAGGACTTAAAAACACGTGTTTCCATCTGGACACAGACAGGGCAAAGTAGGACATGGACGGGGCAAAGCAAGACATGGCCGTAGCTTTCCAGGTTTTGATATTTTTGGGTTTTTAAAGTGGGAGACAAAAACCTAAAAGGGGATTCGGCATTCACATGCAAAACACACTCAGTTTAGGTGCCTATAGACGTGGGAACTTAAGGAGAACTCATTCTACATCAAGATCAAAGAAATCACGCGAAGGATTGAAGGATTCGTCATGGGTTCTTCTTCTCTGTCTAGATTCTATTTGTATTTTGTTGTTTATCTTTCTAAAAGTATGAAATAAATACTTTGTGCATCTTGGTTTGATGAACCCTAGATTGACTATGTGATTGTCGGATTGTGTTATTCATTCAGTTTTTTATGGGATTGATGCTCAGTTATGATTTTAATTGTTCAATTGTTGAACTAATTGTTGCTAGCCTTTCACTTCTATTACTGATTTATGCATGAATAATCAAGAGATTTTCTTCGTGATAGATCATTCATAATTGAGAGGAGTTCCATGCAAACCTAGAGATATGTCAACATAAATCATTCGAATTAGGGTCAAACCTAATAGTAAAATTCTTAGATCGATAAAGTAACGATAGGGGTTTTAATTAGGAAGAGATTCTAATTAATCAACCTAGTCATTAGGCATTGACTAACTCGAGAGAGGGGTTAAAATATCATAGAAATTTCCACGGTCTAATTGCCTAAATAACTATTTGAATAACAAGACATTGTCACTTAGTTTGGTCTAAGGGGATTCAACATTTGGGTGCCATTTTCCATCGTCTGGGCTATCCTCTTGACTATGTGTGTTTGTCTTCATGTTGATTTCCATTTAATTTATCTATTCAAGATCACTTAATTTGTTGGTTAGATAACAGAGAGATAGCAAGTAGCTAATAATCTTAGTCACTGTGGGATACGACACTCGATACTCATAAATCCACTAGCTGTACATGATAGGTGCACTTGCCTTAGTTTGTAGGTGTTGGCCGGATCAATACCAAGTTTTGGTGTCATTGTAGGGAACTAGGATATTAGGAAATCTCAAACTTTATTAATCTAGCCATTTATTTTCTTTTTTTTTTTTAATTTTTTTGATGTTTGTGTTATTATTTTTTGTTATTTCTGTTGTTTACTTTTATTTGCCTATTCAAAATTATGCGTTGGATTCTTGTGTTTGTTTGGTTTTCAGGTTGTGTTAGTATATGATTTGATTGAAGTAGATATGGAAATTCAGAGAACAACATTGCGAAACCTCAAAAATAGACTCAAGGAAAGGGTTGAGGAATTAGACAAAGAAAGGGAAGCAAACATGAATAATCAAGGCGCAGCAGAGCAACCTACTAGGGGGGCCTGACCTATAAATGCAGTGGCTCAACCTATGACTATATCAGACTATACTAGATTGAATTTGATGGGGATTGAGTCTAGCATTGTGAGACCCACTGTTGCAACAAATAATTTCGAGATCAAGTCGAACATCATTCAAATGGTGCAGCAGTTTGTTCAGTTCAATGGGTTACAAGATGAGGATCCAAATGCCCATTTGGCCAACTTTCTGGAGATATGTTACACAATCAAGATTAATGGGGCCACCAATGATGCAATTATATTGAGATTATTTACATTCACACTCAGATCCCGAGCTAAGCAGTGGTTGAATTCACTACCTAGGGGGTCTATTACTACTTGGGATCAGAAGGCAAAGAAGTTCTTGCTAAAATAATTTCAACCTACCAAGACTGCAAAGCTGAGAAATGACATCTCTTCCTATGCACAGATCGAGTCAGAATTATAATACTTAGGAGAGGTTCAATGAGTTGTTAAGGAGATGTCCACATCACGGGCTACCTGCTTTGCTACAAGTTCAAACTTTTTACAATGGTTTGAACCATAGCACAAGACAAATGATTAATGTTGGAGCTGGCGGTACATTGAATAACAGGACACCTGAAGCCTCTCACAGATTGATAAAGAGATGGCCATGAATAATTATCAATAGCACACAGCACGGGCAAAGCCGTCAAAATAAGCTGGGTTGTATAATATAGACGCAGTAACAGATTTAGCCATGCAAGTAGAGGTTTTAAGTAAGAAGATTAAGGGACTTTCCATAGTGCAACAACCGGCTCAAATTGCATGTTGTGAGGTATGTGGTGGAGGACATAAAAGCCAAGAGTGTGTTGAGACCGTCAACTATGTGGGGCATGGGACCAATCCTTAAAACAATCCCTACAGCAACACGTATAATCTAGGGTGGCGGAATCACCTGAACCTTTCATGGGGAGGTCAGAACCAGTAGAGACAGAATCAACCACCTAGGTTTCAGCAGCCAAAAAAGTCAGTGAAGCCAAACTTTGAGAAGTTGATGAGCAAGTACATTGAAAATTCTGAAAAAAAAGGTTCACCCATAATGAGACTATTGTGATGAATCAGGGAAGCTCAATTCAAAATTAGGAGGCTTCTCTCCATAACTTAGAGAATCAGATTAGGCAGATAGCTAAGCTACTATCTCAAATGCAACCGTGCTCCTTACTGAGCAACACTGAAACAAATCCTAAGGAGCATGTTTATGCTATATTTGTTAATGGGGTTGATTATGGCAATGTGGAGGGAAGCATGGAAGAAGAAAAGG
>CAODLS010764276.1:0-15793 GCA_948243855.1 Flueggea neowawraea
GATTATTTCGCAAATAACCATTTTTATCTCAACCAATCCTTTAGATTAGTCATTTTCGGATGCATAAATCCAACACATCAAAAACAAGTAAATAGAGTTCGAGACGCAGCCAATGTGTCTGAAGCTGCTACTCACTCACCTGGAAATCCAAGCCAAAGCACCAGTCAAGTCTCACTCGTCGGTGGCTGCTCTCGCTGGCAATGACAGGAAGCTGTACACATAGCATATCACAAATATCACAATGCGGTACTGTGGTAAATACCCAAATGCATGATATGCAAATGCAAATGCAGACTCTCGAAGTCACCCAAAATATAATCCGAAAGTGAATCTATCACTTCCAAGTCAAAATCCAAAATCTATGCAAAGATACAAATCTAGCTTCAACTTTCCAGAATTTACAAAAATGGTAAACCTAAAGTTTTATTCTCAAAATTACCAAACTTCCGATTCGACCATTACCCAATGTTTCCAATCACCCACATTGCTCCTAAACATGCTCATAAACATTAATCCATCATCAATTTCATCAAACAAACTCCAAATCGCTCTAGAAATCATCAAAATCGAACCTAACCCTAGCCCCCACAATAAATCATCAAATCTGAAGATTCAAGGCTTGAAACATGTTCATTTAACCTCAATAAACTCTACTCTAACAACCCTTAGCATCCATTAACTCATAATCATCCAAAAATCTAAACCCTAGACTCATTTGGCCAAAACGAATTTTATGGATTAATGCATAAAAGAGATGTTAAATCCAAGAAAGAGTTGTAATTTTACCTCTTAAAATGGTTATGGATGATGGACGACCAAACCCTGAAGTCCCAGACGATTTGAGAGAGTTTTGAGTGAGTTGTGAGTGTAGAAAATGAGGAAATCGGGTTTGTTCGACGCTTTAAAGGCGTCTAAAATACACCTCACGTACGTCAATCTATGTCTCACGTACATTAGGGTTCCCTCACGTACGTGTATGGACATCTCACGTACATTATCGGGGCTCAAAATCAATTCTGGACGCACCAGGCCCGACCTCACGTATGTCACTGTTCATCTCACGTACGTGAATCATCATGAAAACCCAGCACACGTACGTCAATCATTGAAAACACGTATGCTGCAAAAAAAGTGCCTAAAATACGTTAGCCTGAGTCTTATGCACGTTAGTCTTTCATAACGTGTGTTGTTCTTATGACTACGCACGTTAAATGCTTGATTCCTCCTTTCTTGATTTCTCTTATTACCGAACTCGTTCCGGATCATTTCTAACACTTAAAAACATCCAACCTAACATGATTTCATCATAAATATCATACACCATCCACTGGTATTCCCAAAAGTCTTCCATGTCCTATTTGAAAACTATAGGAATTATGATCGAAAAGTACGGAATATTACATACTTCCCCCCCTTAAAAGAAATTCGTCCTCTAATTTCGAAACAACAAAATCAAATCTAGAATCAACTCTAGATTCTCAAAATCCCAGATCAAAATCACCCCGGAATACCACTAGATTCTGGCTAAAATAAGCGGGATATTACAATAGTTATCGAGGTCTACATCTTTAAATCCTAACCAAAGAGCTAAGCTATCATGTTTATGTTCAACAAATTAATACAATAAAAACCAACATAAATCATGATAACAACAAAATATATGGATAGAAAGGAGATAAAACAGATGGACAAGAAGCCTCTGTAGGTAGCCTTCGAGAGAAATCCTCACACTTCAAGAACGGTCTCCATCTCTTCTTCCAACCCTACAATATTTGTTCTTCCAAATGGAAGAACAAATATAGAAAAATATGCTCAAGTGGTTGGCTCTCTTCTTTGATTCACATATGAAGAGTATTTATAGGCTTAATGAAGTCCCAAAAATCTCTAGACAAGTTGCTAAGTTGACGCATGCAAGTTGGCCACTTGTTGGCCATATTTGACCCATAGCCAAAATTTGACATTTTGACTCTGCAGGTCGGCCACGGTCTCCACCATGACTGCGACCCTGGGGTATGGCCTAGCCATGGTCTCTTGCCATGGTCATGGCACAGGGTGTGACGACGACCAATGATGCGCTTTCTTTCGATTTTCTTTGCACATTCTTCCAATAATCTTGCAACTTCAAAAACATATTTTTCATGCCTTTTAAATCTCTTTTCCATCTCATTTCATGCATTCCTCATCACCTTACATAAAACACGAAAATTTATAAATAAATCGACAATTGAGCACATGAAGAGCAAAAATGCTATAGTTTTATGCTTGAATTAGCATGTACATTTAGGATACATCAGTATAATCTAATATACATGCAACTAATAATAGTATTTTCGAAAAACATCTCCAAAATATTTGCAATCAAAGCAAACAACATACAATCAGGCGATGTTGTTATCAGATAATATATATAAATATATAACAGGATCGAATAATGGGACTATATACAGGAGTGGTTGTGCCATTAAATAACAGGATTCGTAGTAAGAACGGATGTAGGAGTGACTATGAGTCACTAAAATACGTGTGTCTGGTTGAACTCACGACTACCATATTACCCAAGTAACTAGGGTCTTCTTAGAACAGCAGTATACCAAAGGCTACATTTAACCCGTAGCACACACACACACACACACACACACACACACACACACACATATATATATATATATATATATATATATATATATATATTCATAGCAAACAAGCAGACATATCAGAGTATGAAATCATAAAATTGATATACAAAGTTTCAAAACTACAGAAAACCATCTTATCATATAATCGATTTTAAATTAGCCAAATTGTTAATTACTCAGATTACAGATAATATCCCAGTATAGCAAAAACCATAGGATTTCAAAAGACACAGCCTAAGTGTCTAAAGTTGTCACCGCACTCACCTGGACGCCGCGAAAATACTACAATCACGGTTCGTCGGTCGATGGTTGGTCGTCTTGAAAATCGAGTAGAACTAAAAACATAAATTTTATCCCATTAGGATCAGACACAGTAACTGTGGCAATACAAAAAATATATGAAATGCAAATGCTAAATTATAAACCCAGAAAATGCTAGAAACCCTACTACAATCGGAGATCTAACGCTCTCGTCTTGAAAATCGAACTTTACGTAAAATTACAGTTTAGTTCCTCAACTTTTACAAAAATTAGCAAGTGAAGCTACCTGCTATGCAGTAGCTCTGTGTTCCCACATATGATATGTGTATATGGATGGAAATGTTTATAAGTATAAAGACCTGGCTATTTAGGTAACCCAAGCTTGAACTTTTGGGTTTAGTGGTTAGAAGCCTATTGGTTGTTAGATGTTGCTTAAGAACAGCTATATGCTTATGCCGGGTCTTGACAATTATGGTATCAGAGCCACTCCGCGTACAAACTTGAATGGTGGTGGGGCAAACCTTAGGAGTGAGAGGAAGTCTTTGAATACAAGTGAATCACACATTAGCAGGTTAAGTATAGGCAAATCACATACCGACAAAACACGGGAGAGATTTTGGGCATCATAATTGGAAGTCCTAGTGACGATGACGTCGCTAACTTATGGGGGTAGGAATTGTAACATCCCAACCAAAGCAAGTAGCTGAAGCTAGCTGGTGAAGATATCTGTTGTGCAGCAAATATGTGTTCCCACATCGAATATGTGTACATGGGAGGACAAGTTTATAAGTATAAAGACCTGACTACTTAAGTAACCCAAACTTGAACTTTTGGGTTTAGTGGTTGGAAGCTCATTGGTTATCCGATATTACTTAAGGACAGTTGCGTACTTATACCGGGTCATGACATTTCTATAATCTAAATGGACCGCTCTCTCAAATTTAGCTTTTGGTTGTACCTCTATTCAACGATATATATCGATTTTTCTTTTTCGAAATATGACCATATTATTCGGCTAAATTAGGAGCTAGGACGCAAATATAAAAGAGTACGTAGTGTCGTAAAAGCATTTCAACCTAAGCACTATAGATTGTTGTCAAACTTTGTTGAGAAACAACGACAAAATATTTCCGCCCGCACGTGTGGTTATTAACTTTGGTAGCGGCCATGTTTATGATTTTGTTTCATTGGAAGGACTATAGATAGTGCATTCCTTTCTGTTTTATATTCAGCAGCCGCCAGTAGAAAAATTTAACGACATCAAACATTTGTAAGTTGAACCAAATCCATCAAACAAGTTCAACATGCACATAAATGAATTCTAACAGAAAGAGGATACACACTTCCTTGGAATTTTGAAGAATGGTTTAATAATTAAAGAGAAGATTTCAACTAAATTCATCTAACAAGTTCAACAGCACCTGTGGAAAAATTTCCTTCAGACCTCAAAGCAACATAAAGAGGAAGCTAGAGTTTATTGAATCTCGCGCAAACCTCAAAAAAAAATGTGCTATAAGAAATGTTTGTAAAACGCCAAATGTAAATCATTATTTATATGTACCTATTAAAACAAACCAATATGTATGTAAAACAACACAAACTACACACAAATATGTCATCCACATGTACACTAACGACACCATCATATTACCCACAAAATCCAACATAATATTTTAACACAAGATGGACAAAGAAGTGGTGGACCTACGGTAAAGGAAAAGCGGCTTCAGGTTATATTGGAAAGTGGGTCTTTTTAGACATGTTAGAGATATATGTTAAATAAAGTATTAATTCATCATATCAATGGTTCGCCGAAACATGCATATAATCAATATGTTAATTGTCATCGGGGAAATTGCACCGTATAAGAGGTAAAAACAACAATTTTGTAATCCTACCAGCCCTCTGATTTTATTTTTCAAATTGGTAGATCTCGAAGTTATTTTGCGTAAATGCCAAAATATTTTGTTTATTTTCTAGTGATTTCTCTCTTCAAATTTCTCGTCCCCTTCTCTTTCTGTACTCTCTCTCTCTCTCCTCTCTCTACCTCTCTTTCTGACTTGTCTCTTCTCTTTTCTCTCTCTCCTCCTTTCCGCGCATCCACTTCCTCTACTCTCCATCATCTTATCTTCCTGTTTCCACTACCAATTCATCCTTCCCCACAATCTCCAGCAACCTCAATCTCCCTCGTGACATGCAGCAATTTGTCAAATCTTCTTTCTTTCACGACTCTCTATTGCACCACGCATATCCTTCGACATTTGTGTCGTGCCATCTGTCTCCTGCAATCGTCATTCATGCGTGAACAAGGAGGTGATGAAGATGTTGTCGCCGAAGACAACCGTGCGTTTGTCATTGTCACCAGAGACAAAACCATGAAACAAGGAGGTGCAAGAGTGGGTTGAGTTAAAGGTTGGACGTGGTGGCAGAGGTAGATGGTGACGACGACCAAGGTTTTTGAAACCCTAAAAATTACCTATTCAGTCACTAAACTTTCTAAAATTATTGATCAATCCTAAAACACAAGGTGATTGCTGGTTCATCATATGGTAGAAAGATGGTGGACATTTTGTACACCTGTTGTCCACCTAAAAAATAATAAAATTTTATTGTTAAATGAAACAAATTTACAGATAGTATATATATGATGGTAGGCATTTTGTTCACCATATGTACAATTGTTGTCCAACTATATATACTTCACCAAAAAAAATTAATAAAACAAAATTTATTAATTAAATGAACTCAAAACCCATTGTGTACACCTATTGTCCACCGTTTAAACACTTTGTGCAATCTAAATCAATTAAAAACTAGATTAATATTGTAAATGAATTTAAAACTTATTTTTCTCGTCATTTGAACACATGTTGTAGACCTATGTACAGAAGATGTACAACTATTGTCCACTTTGTACACCTAAAAATTAAAAAATTTCAGATTTTAGTGTTTGTGCAAATAGTTTCTCTTTATTAGCATTTTTAGAAATAATTTCATGCACTTAGAAACTTAACAAAGTTGACATTTATTTTCTAGCATATTTGTGCTTTTCCCATTGTTGTCAAATTATATAGTCCACAAAATTGATGCAATTCAACATCATTGATTTCCATCGATAATAGTTTGAGGCAGTTTCATTGGTCAATATTGCATCATATCAAATACTTTCATAGCAAGAATTATATTGCAATGTAGCCATTATTAATCTACGACTAACAAACCACTTGTTCTCTTCGATCACGTCAAAACTCTCCATAATTAAATCAAGCACTATCAAAATATCAACTTTTGAAAAAAAAAAAAAAGAGGGTTTCAAACTTATTCGATTATTTTAAAGGAAACAAAAAAAAAGGAAGTTGTTTTTGAGTTCCCGTGTTCCACCATATTTAGTGTTAAGTTCAGGTTCAGGAATAGGTCCTCAATTTTGCATCTGCATTTGTAGAGAAAGGAACTGATCGTCCACACCAATATGCAAGTCCTGATGTTGAAATCAACGGGATGGTGACCTCAATTTGGTCCCCTCACTCCTTCACGTCACTGGAGCATTACTTTTTTCGCATGATATTATCTTGTTTAGAATTCAGTGAAATAACAAATTCTCTCTATATGTACACACCGATGCGTACACACAAACACGAAACTAAGGAGAGGCGAGAGGGGACTTTAGCCCTCCATGTCCCCTAGTTCCCACACTTTGTTAAAGTATATCATTGTGTTTGCCATAAATAAATTTCATAAAATTTTGTAGAATTTATTTTGTAAATCTTAACTTTTCTCGATTCATGTGTTTAGTTTAATTTTTTTAAAATATTCAAATCCTTCATTTACAAATGAAGGAATTTTGTTTTAGTTAAATTTTGTTCATTTGCAAATTCTATCAAAAGAGGTGGAATTTGTAAATGAATTCTGCAGTTCTATCAATTTGATAAAATTACTCTTACATCACACTGTTAATGTATCACTTAAATATCAACTATAATGATATTTTTGTAAATAATAGACAAATAATTACAAATTACTACTCATTTCAAACACAAAATTCATTTACAAATAAAGAATTTAACAAAAAAAATAAATATGTTAATTCATTTTCAAATATAATTACTCATGAATTTTATTTTATTTCATTTATAAATAAAATGATTTCAAAATTCATTTGATACCAAACACTATGTAAAAGTATCTTCAATTGTCTAATTAAGTATGCATGGACAAACATGTGATTATTATTACGTAATAATCTTTATCTCATAAGGTGTCTTTCCAAGTGAAATTAGACTCAATTTTTAAACTAATATCAACTTATTTATTAGACTTTATCTAATGTGATATAATAATTTTTTCTGGTAAGATTGATTTAATAATTTTGAGAACGAAGAAAGTTCAAAAAATGTTTATAAACAAAATGCCTAAAGTTTTATTTCTTATTGAATTCAGTCATTAATGTAGTGGAGAGGTATATTGTCCTTTATAAAGATGTTTAAGGATCAAAATGCTCTTCGAATAACTTTTTTTAACACTAGTTTTTAGTTTATCTACAAATACGACGTATTCAGTTATCTTTTTCTCTTTTTTTTTGAAAACTTCACTTTATTAATAGACATGATTCAAAATCACGAACGAATCTTAAATTCGACCCCTAAGGCGCCATTCAAACAATAAAATTGGACAATTGATTTGAAAAAGAAAAAAAAAGAATGATCACATATATATAGAGGAAATAAATGTATAATCTTTTTAGTTACATTTTTGTATAATGGATATGTATGAAAACAACAAGCACAATAGAGATGGCGTTCTTCCTCAATGGATAATCTTCGAATTGTCACCATTGCATGCAATTTCATGGCTATTGGTTGAATTTCACGGCTATTGAATATCTTTAAGTTTTTTCTCATTTTGTTGGTATTGTAGCCTTAAGTGTTTAAAAACACCTTAAATAATGAAGCTTTTCGATGCTTGTTCTAATTCCCTGTTTTGGGAATTTAGAAGCATAAAATTCTTACTTATAAAAAAGCCAAAAAGGGAAAGAAATTACACTGGTTGCTTACATTAATGATGACATGATGATTGCTACAAGATATATACAAGTTGCGTCCGCTATACAGGTGAATTGTCAGCTTTTCTTAAAAAATTATTGCACTCTCTGAGGAAGGCTAGAAGATGAATATTAAATAATGACTCAGTTGTTTATGAGTTGCAATAGGTAATTAAAGACTCTGGAAGAGAGCCAATAGAACATCCATTGAGTTGCATCATGTTGTCATGGCGGTTTGTCCACTTAACAACACCAATTTAGATTCACACAATGTTTTTTTTTTTCACGACTTAAATTTTTGAAAGTTTTTAATTATTTTTTTTTCGTACACATTAAAATATCTTAATATTTGTTTGATTTCTATGAATTATTTAGTTATCATGTGTGGTGAACATTAAAAAACCATGATAGTCTATTATTAATTTCTAATTAAAAGGCACTTGCTGACAATAAGACTTATCTAAAATTTAAATTAGAGGAATAAGTTGTTAGATTTAAATAACGATTCGCATTACCAAAATGGCTATATTACGTACTATAATGCCACAATCACCATCCATTACCATCACCGTCGATAACCAAAAACTATAGAACCAATTAAATCCAGAATTTGATGTCTTTCTCAAATCAAAAAGAAAAGGAAATGGAGAGAACAATTAAAATTGAAGAGAGAGCCAAGATTGTGATCATTTTCTGCTGTGTGTTTGGACCACAGAGAATAGGAGGACCTAGAATGGGTTATATTAGTATATTGATGGACAAATAATAAGCAGCATTTTATAGTGAAAAGGACATGCACCATAAACATATCAAAAATCTATCGAAAACATACGTGTGGGTATTTCTCATTAAGTTGTTAAAAAAAATGACATTATATGAGAGTAAAGAGATTCATTAATTTCTTAAAAAATGACATTATTAGTGAGATTGAAAGACAAAGATGAAGTTTAATAAGAATCATGGTTTTGTGGTCCAGTTTTCGAAATGGAGAGGACTAAACTCGTATTCTGCATTTGAGTGTTTCGACCTCCTGGAGTTGGAGAAAAGAGAAGTTTATTTACAATGTACTTTGACAAGTTTTGTTATTATATTCCGACTTGTATCGACAATATATTTGTTTTATAAATTTTGTTTCTATATTCCAACTATCGACAATATTATAGTTAAATTATTAAAAGATCTGCGAATCCGTTTATGATGAATTAGTTGATGTACTACTATAATCTAATGACAATTAATATTTTAATTTTATGCATGTATTAATCGGATCATTAATGCAATGAGTAACTTAACCTTATTAGTTAAAGGTAATTACACAAAATAGCACCACTAAAAACTATTTTCAAACATATCGCACAATTATTTTATTAGCATGCGTGCCAAATTTCAACAAAGTATTTTCAGATTAGTTAGTGGAAGACGAGGGAGAGGGAAAGGGTGAGGCAGCAATGTGCTGAGACGTTGGGCGAGCAGTGCGTTTATTTTTCTTACAAATCAGGAAATGAACGACGCCCACGAAAACGACATGCTTAGCGAGCTCACCAGGTAAGTCTGGATCTTGACGACCTTGGTCCATCGCCAAATTCCTTGAAAACGGTAGTTTGGAAATCTCGACCCAATGTGGGTGAGACTTTTCTAAATTCCAGCCCTTTATCGACTTCCTATTCTCGAAGTCAGCCTCCTTTTGTCATGGCGACATGTCTTGAGCCTCTTGAGTACTGGAAGCAAGAGAAGAACTTTTACTCCCAAGTGAACAATAAGAAGAAGCTTGTGATCCTAACCCATAAACGTGCGTCCTTGCTTACTCCTCCGACCGCCTCAAGCAATGTGGTGTGCTCATCAGCTTGCCTAGGCTTAAACGACCTAGGCCTAATTTGTGTTTCTTGCTGATCGATAATCTCATTGTATATATATAAAAAGTAAATGTTTAAATAAAAATTATGGCAAATTAAAAATACACACATGTACTCGTCAAGCTCACTCATCGGAAAAGGTTTTTCCATCATGCTTATTTGAGCTCTCGTCATAGTTTTTTGTTGAGATTGGAGTGAATTTCTTGATCAAGATTGAAACCAAAGCCTTATAGAAAGTGATACAAGCCAAAGAAAGACGGATTTGTGAAGGAAAAAGAGTTGTTGGACGGACACGAGGAGCTACACGGGCGTGGGATTGATCGTGTGATGCACTGGAGCGAAAGAGACAAGAACTGGGTAGACACAGCCTTGGCCACGGCCGTGTCTTTGCCCGTGTCTTGGCTTGTCGGGTTTTTTTGGGCTACACGGACACAAAGGAATGGTCGTGTCTCGAGGAGCTTTGTCTGTGTCTTTACTTCACTGACCGTGTAATAAATTCTAACGGGATTTAGGGTTTCAATTAGGGTTTTCCTAATTTGTTTTGACTTGTACTACTTGTTAACAATATAAAGGGGGCTTGAGAACGTATTGGTAGGTCTTTGAACGCCGTTGTAAACTATTGTGCTTGTTTTTTACTCTGAATAATAAAATTACTTGTGCTCTGCCCGTGAACGTAGATCGGTTATTGATCGAACAACGTAAATCTTGTGTTATTGTGTGATTGCTCTTGTTATTCCGCGTATCTTAAATCGTCAGATTCACTGACAAGAACAAATATATGCAGTTAACTGTCCTCTCTGCTTAATTTATTTTCAATCACTTTCTTTTTTTTCTGATCGAGTTTCAATCATTTTCTGCAGATTTTCAAATCCAATTAAAATAATTTCGACTTTGGGTCGGATGGGGTCAGCAATTGCTTCCTTCAACCTGTTATCTTGTAAATTATGATAAAATTCAAACTTGATGTACCCAATATTCACATATAATTGTTAAAAAGCTTTCTTCAATTCTTTTACGAGTGACAGTTTGAGGACAACTTGCTAATATTAAAATTAAGGTAAATTATTTTTTATCTATGTTCCGGGATCGTGTTGATCCATTCGGAGCCGCCCATGATTAAAAGTAAATGTCACCTTTTACTTAGCAAGAATTAATTTTATGGGACAGCAAGCATTGTAATGGTGTTGATGCATTGTATATAAGCGTGCATCATATGGACTGCTTTAATTAATGATGCTAATGGTTGATTTCAGAGTTAAAAAAAGCTTTTTTGCATTGAACAGATAAACTTTAATTACTTTCACAAATATTTTTATATACAATTTATGACAATTTGAATTTAATTAGTTTTATACTATTTATAACAATTTAATCACTCAAAAAATTGGGATGGGTTCTAAAGCTCACCTCACCTCACCTCTAGCTTCCTCCCTAATTGGAAGTCTTATTTAAATATACAAGAATATCTTCTAAGTGTATGATTTTGAATAATTTGTACCTTAATTTGTCTTAGTGACCAATAATATTAATCTAGGAATTCTTTCTTATAGTGTTCCTACTGTGAACGAACATAAGATAAATCAGTTGATCTTTGTTTTTTTTGGAGAAATCAGTTGAAGATTTGTAAAAAAAAATTAACAAACCATTAGTGACGTGAGGAGAAAATAAAATAAATTATATTGTTAAGAATACAGGGGCACAATTATTGAAAAAATAGTCTGTTTATAATGTACCCAAAATAGCATTTAATAAGAAAAATTGCAATTAATTAATATATTACAAACGAAAACTATGAGTAGAAATTCACAATTTGTTTTTGAGAAGAAAAAGTCTCTTTAGATTTTTTTTTTAACTTTTTGCCCCCTAATTGGACGTCATATATCTGTCTACACTCGATGTCTCTATTTCTGTTTGCGCCTCGAATTTGTTGCATTCCCCATAGCCTTTTTTTTTTTTACAATCATACCTCGTATTCTTTAAAAATGTAGAGAATCCTAATTATATCACAGTTAATTTTGTCTTCTAAATTAGTAGTACTTTGATGCTAATTAGTGTTTGTTTATAAGTAAGTATAAAATTTTATTAACATCTTAGCTACCAAAATAATAGTAAGGTAAAAGATCTCACAATAGTACAATCATATAATGTGTGACTTATCGTAAATACCACCACAGACATAATAATAGTATTGTAAGTCTGGAGTACAAATGTTTTAAAATGTATGTGTACTTGATATATGTCAAATTATGTGATCACAGGTTCACATCACTCTAAGTAGAGTTGTAAAAATCAAACCGGTACTGGCGAATCGAACCGGACCCAGATCGGTCAAAACCGGTCAAAATCGGAATCTAACCGAAATCGGAACCGGTCGACCAAAACCGGCGATTTACTGTTTAAGTTCCGATTTTTCGTTTTAAAAACCGTCGAACCGCCGGTTTGAGCCTGCGGTTCACTGAACCGTTGAAACCGCCTGTTCTATTTTTTTTTTATTTTTTTTGTTTTTTTTTTTATTTTTTCAACTCTATAAATACCCCACCTCATTCTTACCAATTTTACACCATTTTTTATCTCTCAATCTCTTCTACACTCTCTCAAAAATTCATTTTTCTATAAATTATTATTATTAATTACTAATAGAACAGTTAATTTATTTAAAAATTATTAAAAAAATATTTGGAATAAAATGTATTATTGGTATTATAGTTAATTATTGAATATAACAAAATTTACAAACCAATTGACGGGATAAAATAACGGATTAAAAACAATTTTTTTTTAAAAAAAAAAATGAAATCGAACTGAAACCGAACCGACTGTTAAACCTGTCAAAATCAGAACTGGAACCGAACCAAAACCGGATCAAACCGTAAAAATTACGGTTCGATTCCGGTTCTTATATTTTACAAACCGGAATCGCCGGTTCCGGAACCGGCAACAACTCTAGCACATGGGTTCCGGAAGTGGAGAAACCAATTGAACCGCATCGGGTTAGTACCTCGATTTTTCTTTTAAGTTGTTGCTACGAAATCTAAAATTAAAACCTGACCTATAAATTTTTATTCATACAATTTTTTTTATAATAACGCGAATAATTTTAGTGCAAAAGTTCGGTTTTCAGGTTACTTTTTTATCTCAAAAATTATAATATTAACGGTTTTTTTCTTTCTAACAAATATATTTTTTAGAATTTGAATCCCATAAATTTTTATAAATAATCCACTGAAAACTAATATATTAATCAGTGAATCAATAAATTGTTAGTAATAATAATTTGTTTACTGATTCACAAATTTATACTTTACCAAACGAATAAATTACAGTAGTTCTACCTAGTAATTCATGCTTAATTATGGTAATCTCACGATAAATTTGTGTCTCATTATTTTATTAACAAATGCATAATACTATATTCTTATACATATAGTGAAAATCAAACAATCTGAATATTAAAAGTTGTCTTAAATCATGTAAGAAAGAAACTATTCGCATTACCCACCGGGAGGTAGCCTAGCAGATGGGGAGTAAATCTTAAGTTTATTTGGCCTGGGTTCGAGCTCTAAGGGAGCGATATTACTAGAGATTTATAATCTTACGGCACCAAATCCAAGTTAAGTATTAGAATTTGGTGGATAACCCTTGAATCTATCTAGCCTTAGGTAGGTACTGTAGTGACGAAACTCGACCACCTTACCGAGTTTAACTATGACTCTATCAAACATTTCGCAGCGGAAAGAAACATGTATAGTCATGCCCAATAGAAATAGCTACAACTGATCGCCTCCACTTCCTTTTTCCATGTTAAAAAAGAAAGAGACTATTCACATTACTCCCTATGTTCTATTTTTTTTGTCAGGTCTCTCTCTATTTTATTATTATAGACACATCTTTTATTTTAGGTGTCCCAAAATATATATACATTTACAATTTTTTTATTATATTGATTAGTAACTAAGTTACAATATTGTTCTCATTTTAATTTAATATTGAGTTTCAAAAATATGATCTTTTTCCTAATTAATTCTTATTAACTACCAATACATTTATTGAATGGTATAAATAAAAAAAATATAAAAATAAATAAATTTAAATACTTAAACTACTATTTATTAATTCTCATATAAAATGGTTAGTGCTCATAATATTGGGATGGAGGGAGTATTAATTATTTTGATTCCAGAAAAATCGTGAGCTTTGCAAAACCAATTTTTTTGATGTTCTTTTGCCTCTTATTGTTGGGGTTTCAATTCTTAATATGTTGTCGACCTGATGAGCAAACATGAATTAAAGTCCAACAATATCATCCACATTATGCGTATTTGGTATTAAATTGTACTAGCCTAAGATGCATACACGAGGCAATGATCTGTCAGCTGGAGTAGTTTTTTTCTCACATATGATATTAAATTCGTCAATAAACCCAGATATATTTATTTTTATATTAATTTATGTATGTTGAGTATCTTTGAAATTTAATACGTGATCTTATATCAAATGCCATATTAATTTCTTCATTCAACAAATAAATATTATAAATTTGTTAGAAAAAAATATATGTTCTTCTCATTATGTAATGAAGTTTAGAGATCTAGCATATTCGTTAATGAAAGCATAATTCAGCTGATACAAGTTCATTGTTTATTGTAAAATTGCTTGTTAATTTTTTGAGAAGAAAAGATCAACCGACTAATGTAACGAACCGATTAATATACCAAATTAACTAAATTAAATTGTTTGTTAATTTTTTATTCTCATTGGTCAATATGTTATGTTGGACGTTGCGAAGTTGGTGTACATTTAAAAACCGAGAATCAAGAGAAAACTTAAAAGAGAAAGAGAGATAGAGAGCGAGTGCTATCAGTAGCAGAGTCAAAAATTTTTGATAGTAGGTGCTGATTTTAGTCGATATTTATTGGTGTGGAAACAAACAACGAGTAAAATATAATAGAAGAAGATAAAAATCCCGACCCCAAAAGCTCCATTGTTCTCTTATTATTAATTGTGTTTTTTTACAAAGTGTATCCCTTCATTTTGATGTTCATTCAAGAAAAGGTATTAATGAGAAATAAATTACAATATGAACAAAATTAAGAGCATAAACAATGACGATGTAAAGTCAGCAAGCAGAGAACCAAAATTAGGTGATAAAAATTAAGGGATAATTATAATAATGTCATAATCATAAACTTTAGTTTTAATTAAATCATTACACATTTAAATATTTCAATATTTAACTAATCAAGTTATAGCTTTAAAACACTTGAAACAACATTATTCTTATTATCGAAATTTTTAAAAATTTTCTACATATAAGAAGAGTGTTTATTTTTGGTAGAAAATTTTAATATATTATAAATTACTTCTATATATCTTTTTATTATATAAATATATTAAATTTTATAAAAAAAAATATGTAATTTATCTAAAACATACTCCAACATTTCCTTAATTTTAATTTATCATAAAACAAAATTAATATTACAAAAAAAAAAAGAAAAAAGAAACCATGATTAGGAGGCACACTGCTTGCACAGTACGAGTCTGCCAGCTCACAAAGAATAGCAACTAAAAAACACTTCCCCCACTCTCACCTCTCCCTCTCTCTTGTCCGAAACGAACACCACCATTTCCTCCGACGACGAAGGAGGCGAGGGATACCTATTCAAGATCGTTACAATCGGCCACTCCGCCGTTGGAAAATCTAACCTTTTGTCTCACTATGCTCGCAACGAGTTCAATCTCCGCTCAAAGGCCACAATTGATGTGGAATTTCAGACCCAAATCATGGACATCGATGGCAAAGAAGTGAAGGCTCAGATTTGGGACACTGGGGGCGCCTGGGAGGAGCTCCAGCGAAAGCAGATACTATAGCACCTGTTTGTTCTTATGCAGCTCTGCCTCTGTTTGCGATGACAAATTTATGGAAAAAAATTCAGTTTATACAGTCACATAAAATTAAAGGGCGACATCATATTTTTGGTATTTAGTATATTTTTTATTTTAGT
>CAODLS010764330.1:0-16493 GCA_948243855.1 Flueggea neowawraea
TGGATCAAAATGCACTCCCAATATCTAATATATAGTTTGTAATCTTGTGTTGGTCTGGTGGAAGTTCTAGAACGATCTCTAAAATGGCTTTCTCCAGGAACCTCACCAATGGGTTCATTGTCATTTTGTTGTCTTCTTTCATGAAACTCTGCTGAAAGGGATGCTGTTTAATTAATGGGATTTATGTGTGTCAAATATTAAAAATTACCCATTAGGCAGTATTTGATCCTCTACCCTTACAACGTTTTTGCTTACCTATTTTCTCTAACTTGTTTATTTTCTTTTTATAAAGGGTGGTGAACCACTTCGAGATTAGAGAATTAACGATGTCTTAGTGTAGTTGGTTAATTTGTCTGTGAATCGCATTTTACGGGTAATCTTATTTATGTTGTTAGATGCAACTTAAAAGAGGTCAGAAATCAGAATCATGTTGCCTGGAGAAAGAGGTGATGAAATTGCACCACACGGTTTACAGGTTTGCACGACGGGACGAACAAAGTGGCAAGCGTGACCTTAAAGGTCAACCTGATACAACAAAACTAAAGTCTAGATTCGGACATCCTTCACAGCCCCCTGTTTAGTATTTTATTACCTCAACAACACAACAAAAGCCCCTTAAAGCTACCGTCTCCGGTTTTCAATTTCAAATTGATCATATAATATAATAGAAAGGCATAGGCAGAATTTAGGAACCAATCAAATTAAATGATTTTTGTAATATTTACATAAAATTGTCGGATAATTACAAGCTAAATGGGTAAAATTGTAAGGTTCTTAAAGATTCTGTATATAATTGTCATGTTACGAATTTCTTAATCATGATTTAAAAAAATGGGATGAAACTATCACGTACAGGTCATCCACCTCTCTCGCCTATAATCACCTAATATTTATTTATTATCATTCTCCTTTGAAAAAACAATGATTATATTTAATTAAAAAAATAATTTTTTATTTTAAAAATTTTAAAAATATATTTGTTAATAAAAAAATTTAAACATTTTTTTTATTTTTTATTTTTAATTTCCAAATTTCTAAAATTAATAAAAAAATTTCAACTAATATTTGTTTTGAAAGAAAATCTCCTTGCTCAATTCGCTTGTACCTCTCGGTCTGAACTCTTGAGCCTTTTTTTTAAACATATTAAAAAACTAAAAAAAGAATAAAAAAATTAAAAAACCCTAGAAAAAAATAATGAACCGCTCTTTTCTCCTCTCTCTCTCTCGCTCTATAAAGAAAACTCTCATTGTCGTCATCAATCAAAATCAAAATTCAAAAAAAAAAACAACCCTAACTCAACAATCACGATTGATCGATCACGCCATCTGACCCGACCCGATCCATGTCTAACGCTAAAAAACCACCTCCATCACCGTCACCGTCGAAAGCCCCTGCAGATCGCCCCGTCGTAATCCGATCCGTTTGGGCCCGCAATTTGGAATCTGAATTCGAACTGATCCGATCTGTAATCGATGATTATCCTCTCATAGCAATGGATACGGAATTTCCTGGCGTTGTTGTTCGGCCGTGTGGCGAGGATGCCTACGATAACCCTACTGCTCACTACGTCAAGCTCAAGGCCAACGTGGACCTCCTCAACCTCATCCAGATCGGCCTCACCCTCTCCGACCGCCGCGGCACTTTGCCGGATCTCGGCACCGGCTACACCTCTTTCATCTGGGAATTTAACTTCAGGGACTTCGACGTCGGCCGCGACGCCCACGCGCACGACTCTGTCGAGCTCTTGCGTCGCCAGGGAATAGACTTCGAACGGAACCGCGAGTTTGGTGTGGACTCGGTGAGGTTCGCTGAGTTGATGATGTCCTCCGGATTGGTGTTGAATGACTCGGTGAGTTGGGTGACATTTCATTGCGCGTATGATTTCGGCTACTTGGTGAAGTGCTTGACGCAGCTGTTGTTGCCACGAGAGCTGTCGGAGTTTCTTGGGATTGTGAGGATGTTTTTCGGTGAGAGGGTTTATGATGTTAAGCATTTGATGAAGAGTGCAAACTTGTATGGAGGTTTAGACCGGGTCTGTCTGTCTTTGGGGGTGGAGAGGGTTGCAGGGAAGAGTCATCAGGCCGGGTCAGATAGTTTGATGACATTGCACGCTTATTTGAGAATAAAGGAGAGATTTTTTGATGGCGATGATGGGAAGTTGGAAATTTTCGCCAATGTGTTGTATGGGTTAGAGGTGCATAACAGTACGTAAATTTAAATATGTTGATTGATTGATTGTAGATTTTTCGTTGTTTAAAGTGGGTTTTTCTTTGTAAACATTTTGGGTCTATCAAAATATTAATAGTGTTTCTTCTTTTAAATTATTTTTGATCGCCCTTTCTTTTCCTTTCTGATTTAAGTTCTGTTTGATTTCAACATCAGTTGCTAGGTCAAGAAATAATTGTGCGTTTAGATTATATTTTGGGGAACAGTTTGATGAGTATAGGAAGAGAAGGAGAGCTTGTGGAGATGTTGGAGGCGGATATTACGGATCGAAAATTTGTGTATACAATGACCAGAATGGTGGTTTTTTGAAGATGGGAGTTTTAGAAACTGAAGTTTAAGAATGAAATTAGGAGAACACTGTTGGGGGGTTCTGCTTTTCTGCTATAAAGTCGGGGGGTTTATTATTGGTTAGAGTAGAATGCTGGCGAGCAGCTTGATCTTAAATAGTAGGGAATATTTTTATCTGAGCTAAACAATTTGACTAAAGTATCTAAGAGAAAATGAACTTTGAATCACTTGCAGCATGCAGTTTAGGATGGATGAATTTGGAATAATGGTTTTTAAACTTTGTGGTGATATAATTAACACAATTGATCTTGGTTCTTGGCCAAAAGTATAATTTTAAATATGATATCTCAACAAACTTTGTTGAGATGAATTAGATAAGGATTTTATGAACAATTAGAGAAGCTGAACTAGGACTGTTGGATAGGTTGACTGCTCCATTACTGTTAAGGAGATGTAAAATGAAAACAACTGTAGAAATGCTAATATCAACCTGGTCATAACAATTTGAACTGATTTGGTTCATAGCTGTATTTAATTTTTGAATGAATTTTATTTTTTCTAGTGCATTTAACTGATAACCAGCTTAATACTTTTATCCTGGAAAGCTGAGTTTTCAATATGTATATGTGAAAGTAATTTGCTAGCATACTATAATTAATTATGACCTTTTTATTATGGTTTTTCTTTTTCTTTTATTACTTTTCTTTTGCTTCATCACTCCTAACACAGAGCTGTAGCTGTTATTGATTAAGTAATTTGTTTTATTAAATGAATAACACAGTAGAATTTTCCCTTGTATTGCTGTCTTTTGTTTTTTAAGTTGAAAGCAAAATACCTTGTGAACTGCAATCCTTCTTCAAGACTAGAATTGCTATCTAATGAGTTATGGCTTGAAAAATTCCATACAGGTTAAATCCCTCACCATTTAATGATAGTACTATTTACTGGTTATCTTTATACTTATTTGATATTGAGGATGTGTATTTTGAAAACTGGGAATTACGTGTTTAAATTTTTTTTTCATGACCTATGCTTTTGCAATTTACTGTCTTTTAGGCTTCACCAGTTGTTTTCATGTTGCTTTTAAGTTTTAAACTCAAACCATTTTTCTGGCTTTTTCGAAGGCAAAAAGACAACATTTCTGCAATAGATTTTTTGTCTAATGTTATATTTTCAAAAAAACCTTATTGATGTAGTGGAAGGTGAGGTCAATTAGGATCACAACAATTAGGCTTGAATTGGTTAGATTGTGACTGGAACAATTAAAATTTAGGGATTCTAAAGAACCTCTCTAAAATACGTTTATTAGAGAAAATAATGAAAGCTGACATAATAGACTATTCTTTGACTATTTACACTAACTAAGAAATCCTAATCTTTGTAGGAAAGCAAGTCTAACTCAGAAATCCTATTCCTAATTAACTAAAACAAGAAGATAGAATATTCTCCTAATCTGAAAAGGAATGCTCCTGCATCACTTATTGAACCTTATCTTTATTATGCTACAGGCGCTTATTTTATATGTAGCATTTTGAATTCCATTGTTGTTAAATCCATGGTTTAGATCACCATATGGGTATTTGATAGTAACAGTGGACTGCCAACCTTTTATTCAGTTTCTTGTAGATGTGCAGGAAGAGCTATTTCAAATTCTGTTTGTTGATTATTGTGCACATTTGGTCTGCTTTTATTCTATATTATTAGTTTTGGTGTTTCCAGACCCTCTTTTACCCAGCTTTTGGCTGCTATAGGAGCTTCAGCTTGAATTATTTGAAACTTTAAGGTCTCTAAAAATGGCGGAGTTTGATAACTGCGCTATCCTATTGTTATCACCTAGAAAAAGAAGTCTGCCTGGTGTAGCTTGATTTCGTTCGGCTCACTACTGGGACTCTGGTGATTATATCATACTATCTGCAGTGTATACAGGTATCGGTTTACCTCTGACTCTCTTATGGATGCTTCTCCTATAGCTTTTTGATTCTACCATTTCCAGGATCCATTGCCAAGCAATTGTTATTTTACTTGCTTATTTTTGTGGGTGATATTATTTCTTTCTCTTGATTCAGACTTGGCAATGATTTGTCCTGGCCATGCTTGAAAAGTGTGGACTGTACTTGATTGAGGAGACAGGTTTGTCTTTGATTTCTTGGTGATTTTCTCTCTGCCAGTAATAAGGCATTACCAGTGTTAATGTAAATTATCTGTTTTCAGAAGCTCAGAGCAAGAGGAGGATTCTTATGCTGACATGGTGCCATGCACAGGCAGCACATCTTCCTGGTTTCTTAATTATTATCTGTTGCAGTCTCTTGCTATAATATTTATTACGCTTTCTTTTTAATATTCTTTCCTTTTTTTGTCATTCCTTTTAGTTATTAGAGCCGAGTACTGAGTTTGGTTCGGGTTTGTTGTCCTTGGTACTCAGTCTGAAGAGCTACATACTGGTATTGCAAAAAGGCAAATTTTGACAAGTTATGCTGGCTCAACGATATATTGTTTTTCCATTTCGTTTTCGGGATTTACTTTGTAAGCAAAACAGGTACATCAGCACGATATGTTACTTTTGAAATATTTGAGAAAAGAAAATGCTGTCAATTGTTCTGAATTGTGCTTGAGACAAGGCAAACTGCATTGTTCAAGTGCTAATTGGTATGGAAATACCGGTACAGTCATCTGTCTGTTGGTTGGGTGTTCATGTATTGAGAATTCTCCGTGAGTGTTCACTTTTCTGAATTTACTGATCTTGCATTCGTTCATTTATATAATGGGATACATAAATGATGCCATTAATAATTTGGATTTAGTTTTCAATCCCAATTGCAAGTATGAGAAGGTTGGGAGATTTGGAGAGAGTAGATTTTTCTCGGAGGCATATCATTTGAATTTATTATGGAATCAGTTTATCATTTTTGTAGGATATTATCGACAAGTACGTCCTTAATGATGACATTGTGGACAGATTTCAAGAGATACCAACTTAGCAGTCGCCACTAGTAAGTAAGACCTTTTACTGCTATGGAATCGTTTTTCTTCCTTTTCATTAGTTATGGGAAATAATCAAACTATCCATGTTGCGTACAAGTCCATCTCATGGACTAGGGATGGTGGGCTATATAGTTAGACTAAAGCTTTGATCTTTGAGGTTAGACTTTTAGAGCAAGTGGAATGGTCCCTCGCAAACAGGAGGAAGCGATAAGGTTCCCAGTTTACCTTTTCCTTCAGGGACCCAACTCCACTTTTTGGCAAATGACAGTGCTCTTTCATACACAATATGATAACTAGTGGCTCATCAACCTAATTTCCACCCTTGAATAACCAGCTGTTACTAAAAACCATACGTCACTAGAGCCCAAACCAATCCGGTTTTACAAGCATGAAAATTACTTATCTGTTTTGTAGTGGGATATTTGCCACTTAATTATATTACAATTTTATAGATGATTTTAATGAACATTGTGATTCGTGAGCTTCTTTGTATTAGGAGAGTCAGAAATTATGTGATGAAAGATCTCTCACATGATTCCTTGGCATTTGGCAAGTTCCTTTACTGGTTGGTATGAGTCATGATCATATATGCAAGAAGTCCCCACAAATTATTGTCTTGAAGTTTTTATTTTTTTTTTTAGCTCAATGTAGACTATGTTTAACATTAGAGTTAAACAGGATCTACCTAGGAAATCAAACACACTAATGTTTCTTTAATTTTCTGCATATATGATTTTGGATACTATTATGTTTGACAGTATGGTAGTATTGTATTCCGTGGAGATAATGTCAAGAAAAGGAAAAGTCTACGGGTTAGGACTATCGTGTTAGTGATATTGTTAGAAGTAGTTCCTACACCATAACATTTTGAGCAACCCCTCGAGGGGTAGCCTGGGCCTTGTGGTGTTTACCCAAGTTCGCGAGGTGCGGGTTCGAAACTCAATGGGAGCGACATAATCCCATATAGTCCCGGATTCATGTCACGTAATAGAGCGTGGTTGTTCAGACATTATGTTGTTAGCCCTCCATGTGGTGTTGCGGTGATGGGTTCGGACTCAAGTCTGACTTTGTGGTGTTAGTTATGGCTTTAGGGACATTCTGCAGCGGGGAGTAATGCCTGCATGACAACGCTCGGTAAGGGTATGTTATTACTGGTCGCCTCCGGTTCTCTTTTTGCTGTAAAAAAAAAAAGCATTCTGAGCAGGAGTTTTACACTAGCTGCAAAATTGGGAGCACATTTTCTTGGTTGAATCTGTCAACTGGTAAGCTGAACTGTATCCTGACATTTGTAGTGTGTTCCGAAAACTCGTGTTTGCATACATGATAGGTGAGAGTGAAGAGCCGAGGAGGCTAATGAGCACCTGAAGGTTTGGCTTACGCCTGTTGCCTGCACCGGAATCTTAAGACCACTGATGTTGCATTGTCTAGGCCTGAAGAGTCGTTATTAATTAGCCTGTCAGAAGCTTTTGACATGTAAGTTTCAATACGTAAGGTACACGTTGGGTTGCAGTTTTATGAATGCTCTAATGTCTGTTTTTGTGGTGATTTCTTTTGGTTGATAGCACTACTGATTTTATCTCTTATCTGTTGCACTGATGCACGTAAATGGTTAAAATTTTACTTGCAACTGATCGTAAGCACCGTCTCATATATATGGGACCTACAATAGATTTTAATATGAGGGGCTAATGCACCAGGTTTATGCAATAAAACTATGTCACGACATTAGAAGAGATTAATAATATATTGGATTTTGTCTATTTTTGATGAATTGAGGAGGTAGATTGTGTATTTGGTGCATTGAATTAGACCAAGAAAAAATAAATTGTGGCATCACCAATAAATAACATATATTTAGCATATATTATGTTTTTAAAATTGTTGGAGGACTTTTCAGTCCCGAGGCTCACTGGCCCGAGGGAGTCGCTCTCGGGAGCATTTATAATTGTTGATGGGTTCGTGTTGCCTAACAACATATGACTTTAGATTTAAAAACGAGTAAATGATGAAGAACAAAGTGAATTTCATTAATAACAACAACAAAGTCCAATGAAAATCAAGACAAGGAAACTAAAGGCTGAAAGTAAAGAACATGGAAATAAAGGTTGAATTAAAGGACTGAAATTATAAAGGCTGAAAGTAATAAAATGAATGAAAAGTAAAGGAAAGGTAAATGACAATAAATGTTAAGTTGTATTGATGTTGGGATCTCTTCTCCTGTTATCAATGCTTCCTTTTATAGCCTTTGTTGTAGTAACCATAATTTCACGTTTCATGCTTTGTGTAATCGTCCAATTCATGTGAACAACTCATCACTTTAAAAATTGGTTCCACGTCTAGTAACCGCCGCTTCTTGTCTTTACATTTCGCAAAGACTAATGCCAATAATGCATTTGATTAACATGTGTCCACCTTACTACATGTGTATCATGCTCAAAGTCACACGGCTGCCACATTGATTGGGTGGTAAGTGTGTACACACACCTGCATGCCACCATATCCACTCGAGCTCGTGTATGTCACCCGAGCTTGGCAATCTATCTCAGCTTCCTTTTCTCACAACTGGCCCGAGGGTGCTATATCAGCATAACATGATCGAGACTTTACTGTCTTGTATCTTGATTATTTTTGTGGCTAACATATGCTCCCGTTTTTGTCCTTGGAGAAAACTGTAAGGGTCTTTTTTTTCAATGGACATGCTTAATAAGGACAGAAAATTGTATTGTCCGAGGAAATAAATGACAACCTCGGGCTCTCGGAAACCTCTTCGAGCAAGACCATTAGCCAAGTTTGTATCCATTGATGTAAGCCACAAAATTCGCAAGGGGAACAAACTCGGTCGGTGACTACTATCAAATTAGCCAAAATTATCAATTGGCTTATATAAATAATGGATTTAGTGGCTGTCTCACAATTTGTCTTTTCATAACAAAATAATAGTCAAACCACGCAGAGTAATATATTTTACTTGCTTGATCGAGGAAATTGCTCGGGTTTGCAATTAAGTTGCATGCATTGCTAACTTGGCCAATCAAATTCCTTGGCCATGAAATTTTCTCGGATAAAATAAGTTGCATGTATTGTTAACTTGGCCAATCAAATGCCTCGGCCATAAAATTTTCTTTAGAAAATATAGCTGTCGGACCCGAGTTTCTTCCAACAAAGGCAAAGCTCAAGCAAAGGTTTTTTTTTTCCTTTTGTGCCTTTATCATTGACAGTTGAGTGCACAATGTCAACCTAAAAGTTCAAAAACAAAAACTCGGTGGAACAATTAAAAATCTGCAATAATTGTTACCTATTTCGACGGTTGCAATTTGATATTGCTCGGGCTTCTTAGTTCCATTGCTTGCATCTTCCTTATCAATTTGCTTGTGGCCTTTCCAAGTTTCCCTTTCTCTTTACATCCTTCCAACTCTCGGGCTTCGCTTCAAGCACTTCTTCGAACTCTCCCGAGAGTTTTTATTTTTACTTTTTCAAACACCTCAAGCTTTTCCTATCATTTCTCGGGCTTATTTTTCCAAGCACCTCTCAAGAATAAAAGAAAAGGAACCCGAGAATACAAAATTACTCGAAATCTCTAGTACCCGAGGTTCAACATTTTCATGCAAATTAAAGTGACTAATTAACCTCGGCTTAAGAGCACTTCTCGGCACCTCTTCGAATTCTCCTTTTTTTCAACTTTCGACCCTCGATCTTGTTTTTCCAATCTCCTCGAGATGGAATTTTGTTAATGTAGAGCTCGAGAATATTGGCCAAAAAATCTTTGATTCGCCATTCGAGCTTTGAAACATTGGAGAAAAATTATTTCGGCTTGCATGGCCAAAAAATTGTTTTTCTCCGACACCATTTCTCGGGCATGCTTTTTCTTCTCGGCCACTCGCCACTTTCAAAATTCTAAGTTGCCCAGGAAACTTTGTGATCGAGATTCTTTGTTCTCCGAGAAACAAAGCTTATATTAAGCCACCCTTCAAAATTCTTAACCACGTGCCCGAGAAAAAGCATCTTGCTCGGCATCGTCACCTTTCAAACTTTTTCTAAACTCACACTCGGACTATCTTCTTCTAGCTCTTTTCTTTCGACTCTCAGACACATTTCTTTTCCATTCGAAGCTCTCAAGATCATAACCATAATCTGAATGGAAAACATAATCTCGGGCCAAATGAAGAGCTCATTCATTTTTTCAAAAGCACCTCTTGAGCATTTCTTGTCAATTCTCGGGCTTGACCAAGGCGTGACTGTGATACTGGTTTAAGTGGAGGCAATTTTAATTCAAGTTGCCTCCTTCCCGATGTCTTAATATTATTGCATGGCTAGACAGTCGTTACCTGTCTTCATGGAGAAGAAGACAACCAATTGCCAAAACTTGTCATGCTAATTCATAACCACATCTTCGTAGACTTGGCTATGTTGCACAGATATATTTTTCTCTTTTTGTGCTAATGCATAACCACGTGCCATATCATAGTGAAAATTGCCCATGTCTTTGCTAATTTCATAGGCAATAAAAATTTCATGGCTCGCACATGCATGTAGAAATTTATCCACGAAGCTTGTTAATTGACACGTCTTTTACCATGCATTGAATTAATGAACTATTCAACAAGAAGCTCAATAAATCAATAACAATTTAAAGCAAGTGTTACCTGTTTCTATGGGTGGTTCGGGCTTCTTATTTTCGTTGCTACGTCAACCGACAAACCAGACAACTCGAACTTCTTTTGCATTGCTTGTTCTTCTTTGACGCCATTGTTGATTTAATCAACCGAGTGATTTTCTTTTTCCCAGTTTCAAATTCCATCACTCAAATGCAATGAGGAAATAAAAGTAACAATCTAGGGTTTGTCACTTTCCTTAAGTTCACTCGGGTGAATTTAAGAAATAAAAATCAAACACCGAGGAAATAAAAATGGCAATCTCGGGCTAGCCATTTTCCTTAAGTTCACTCGAGTGAAAAACCAAACACCATGACAATGCACCGTATAATGACAATCTAATTGTTTCCTCGGGCTACAATCTTTTTTTTAACATTGGCAACATTAGCATAGCCCTAACGTTGAGCTCGGGAACATTGGCAATACTTTTTATCCGCCAGTCGAGCTCGGGAACATTGGCAAAAAATTTGCTATCTCCGAGCACAGCCTGGAAGTCGGTAAGTTGCATGTCACTTTTTCTTGACTTTCAGAACACTCGGTCTTCTTTTTCTTAAGCACTTCCCGAGTTAACACAACGACCAACTTGTTAAATGTCATCTTTGAGCTTCAAGTGAAAAAATCCACTTCGGGTGTTTTTTAGGGCTTCGCACCATAAAGGAACCATATCCAAGTCAGTCCCAAGCTCGGAGACACATCTTCGGGTTGGTGAGTTACATTCACCGGGAAGAGGAACAACAAAATTCTTTTTCCCTCAATGGCAACCTCTTCTTTTAGGTGACAATCAAACCAATTCCCTCGGTCGTGAGCAACC
Source organism: Flueggea neowawraea (assembly GCA_948243855.1). Lineage (NCBI taxonomy): Eukaryota > Viridiplantae > Streptophyta > Magnoliopsida > Malpighiales > Phyllanthaceae > Flueggea > Flueggea neowawraea. Next base: position 10,960 of record CAODLS010764330.1, read on the forward strand.
CAAGAAAATATTAAGTGGCATATTCCTCGGAGATAAGAATTAACCATTTCAATCGGTTGCAATTTCGACATTGCTCAGGCTTCTTGGTTCCATTGCTTATCAATTGACAAACGAGACGCCTCGGGGTTGATATTGTCAAAGTGGGGCTTCTCTTGTTTACACCGCTTTCTCGGGTTTCCTTTTCCTCAAGCTCGGAGATACAAAATCCTTGCACGGCATATACTTGATAAGCAAATTCAATTACCAATAGTAAATTAACCATTGTATACTCTCATGCAAATTGAATTGCATATAATTTTAAAAGAAACTGGAGCTTGAACAAACAAAGTTGCATTTCAAACGTTACATGCATTTTAATTTGAGCCCCTTCCAATTTCATATCATTGGAATCGTGGTCCATTTTCATATCCGAGCTCGGAAATGCTTCATCTCAATTCTCAAATAATCCGAGCATGCACCTACTCTGATTTCCACTTTGTGGCTTCAATTCCAAAGTCCTCAGTTTATATATAGTTAGTTCCATAAATTCTAATTTCAATTGGTCGCTTCCAAAATTGGTTTAACCAATTAACCAATTGTGTTGGCTCAATTTTTAATCAAGAGGTCTACCACGAAAAGGATAAAGTCGAAGCATTCCAAAAAACTGAAATATTGTTGGCTTAAAATTTTTAATGTAAGTGGTCAATCCCACATATACATTTGTTGCGAAACAATTTTCTTCAAACCCATATGAATTAAAAAATTCACAAGTGTCATTTTCATTTTCTTGTGAATAATTAATGTCTCCAGCATCATGCATCACATTGGAGTTGCCATTAAATGAGTCCAACTCACTTCAATCAAAAGAAATGATTACATGACTTACCTCTTTACTCTCTTGAATGGTAGTTGTGATTACTTCCAACTTCTGTGCTACATGAGCCTCCACTTCTTTGGTCAAATGTGTGGTCATAGGATCAACCAAAGGTTTGTCTATCACCTGAACATCCTGAGCATTTTTTTTGCAATTTCTCAACTTGACTTTTGGTATTTGTTATCTTGGATTTCTCATAATTGCAAAGTTGTTGGAGCCTCTTGTTTACTTCATCAAGAAAGGGTGTTGGTAAGTAAGCCTCAATAGCATCCAATTTAACTTGCAGCGCCTCCTTCTTGACTTTTGCGAGTCTGTCATATTCAGCCATTCCGGCCTCAAAGAAGGCCTGGAAATTTCTTTCCTCAAAACTATTAAATTGCCTCCCATTGTGGTTGCCAAATCTATTGGAGGACTTTTCGGTCCCGAGGATCACCGGCTTGAGGGGGTTGTGCTCGGGAGCATCCATAATTGTTGATGGGTTCGTGTTGCTTAGCAACCTAGGACTTTAGATTTAAAGACGAGTAAATGATGAAGAACAAAGTGAATTTCATTAATAACAACAGTAGAGTACAATGAAAATCAAGGCAAGGAAACTAAAGACTGAAAGTAAAGAACATGGAAATAAAGGCAAGGAAATTAAAGGATGAATTAAAGGACCGATATTATAAAGGCTGAAAGTAATAACATGAACAAAAAGTAAAGGAAAGGTAAATGAAAAGAAATGTTAAGTTGTGTTGATGTTGGGGTCCCTTCTCCTGTTGTCAATGCTTCCTTTTATAGCCTTTGCTGCAGTAACCATAATTCCACATTTCATGCTTTGTGTAACCATCCAACCAAAATCTGTGAATAACTCGTCACTTTAAAAATTGGTTTCACGTCTAGTAACCATTGCTTCTTGTCTTTACATTTGGCAAAGACTAATTTTTAATGTAAGTGGTCAATCCCACATATACATTTTTTGCCAAACAATTTTCTTCAAACCCATATGGATTAAAAAATTCACAAGTGTCATTTTCATTTTCTTATGAATAATTAATGTCTCCAGTATCATGCATCACATTGGAATTGCCATTAAATGAGTCCAAGTGACTTCCGTCAAAAGAAATGATTACATGACTTGCCTCTTTACTCTCTTGAATCGTAGTTGTGATTACTTCCACCTTCTATGCTACAGGAGCCTCCACTTCTTCGGTCAAATGTGTGGTCACAGGATCAACCAAAGGTTTGTCTATCACCTGAACATCCTGAGCATTTTTTGGCAATTTCTCAACTTGACTTTTGGTATTTGTTATCCTGGAGTTCTCATAATTGCAACGTTGTTGGAGCCTCTTGTTTAATTCATCAAGAAAGGGTGTTGCTAAGTAAGCCTCAATACCATCCAATTTAACTTGCAGAGCCTCCTTCCTGACTTTGCGAGTTTGTCATATTCAACCATTTTGGCCTCAAAGCGGGCCTGGAAATTTCTTTCCTCAAGACTATTAAATTGCCTCCCACTGTGGTCACCAAATCTGTTGGAGGACTTTTCGGTCCCAAGGCTCACCAGCCCGAGGGGATCGCGCTCGGGAGCATCCATAATTATTGATGGGTTCGTGTTGTCTAGCAGCCTAAGACTTTAGATTTAAAGACAAGTAAATGATGAAGAACAAAGTGTATTTCATTAATAACAACAGTAGAGTACAATGAAAATCAAGGTAAGGAAACTAAAGGCTAAAAGCAAAGAACATGGAAATAAAGGCAAGAAAATTAAAGGCTGAATTAAATGACTGAAATTATAAAGGCTGAAAGTAATAACAGAAACGAAAAGTAAAGAAAAGGTAAATGACAAGAAATGTTAAGTTGTGTTGATGTTGGGGTCCCTTCTCCTGTTATTAATGCTTCCTTTTATAGCCTCTGTTGCAGTAACTATAAATCCACGTTTTATTCTTGTGTAACCATCTAACCCATGTCTATAAATAACTGGTCACTTTAAAATTTGGTTCCACATCTAGTCACATTTGGCAAAGACTAATGCCAATAATGCATTTGATTAACATGTGTCCACCTTACTACATGTGTATCATGCTCAAAGTCACACGGCTGCCACATTGATTGGGTGTTAAGTGTGTACACAAACCTGCATGCCACCATATCCACTCGAGCTCCTGTATGTCACCCGAGCTTAGCAATCTATCTCAGCTTCCTTTTCTCACAACTGGCCCGAGGGTGCTATATCAGCATAACATGCTCGAGACTTTACTGTCTTGTATCTTGATTATTTTTGTGGCTAACAAACATATTGTTCTCTTAAAAGTTATGCCGTACTTTTTTTATGCAAAAACCTGTTATCTTTGTTATCTGTTATATGTTATTAGCTAAATCTTATATTTTTTAAACAATAAACATTGAGAGAGAGTAACGATTTTTTTTAAATTAGAATATGATAAACATTCTTGAACATGACAAAGTGAAAATAACATTTTTTTCCCTCAAAATTGTTTTTTTTTTGTCACGGGGAGAACCATTGGGCATTTGTTGATATAGATTGTTACTGAAATCAGGGGAATGGTCTGTTTCAGAGTGGGGAGTCTAGGGAGACACATGGCCCAATTTGCAGGTGGGCCTTCTTAGGAATCAGTTTTAATTGCAATTTATCTGCAAGCCAGACAAATAGCCTCGGATAAGGACTTGCAGCAGAAACTATATCACCGCATGTTTGGGACCTCTAATGGGTCCTTCCTCGCAACTTGTCACACTTTTAGAATTTGTTTCCATCTCATAGATTCCCTTCCTATAGCTCATTGAATCTGCTTCAAGAGGTTTATACCGTCTTTTTACATTGTATAATTATTTCATTGTAAACTTGTGCAAAAGTAGGCGATTGTAAAAGATTGAGCTTCTTGGTGAGTTAATTTGGATTATGTCCCTTGCAATTATCAAGTCCACCGTGTCGTGTAGTGTCTGTTCTGGGTTTTATTCTTGTACAGCAGCTCGATGAATTGAAGGAAGAGGGTGTACATAAGTTATTTTTAAGCCCATTGTCTAACCGATGCGCACATCATGCTTATTAAATAGTAATATGCATATATTAGTTAACAAATACATTAACAAATAACAACTACATTTTGTTCTCCATATTTCAGATTTCCCTAAATATATTGTGATCTTAAGAGACCGTATTTTGCTGTCGTGGTTTCATGTTGGTATTTGAGTATTGAAACGTATACACACACGCAACCTCTACTGACAACCAATGAATTAATCCATGTTGAGCATTTTTATTTGATTACGGCTGACAATACATGTCTTTGAGGAACTAGGTATATACTAGGATTATTACCTGGGAAAGGGCCTTGACATCTATCAACAGAACGAGGCCTCGGTAGTGAACAGCTATGAGGTCCCCTTCTTCTAACAAGAGAATGAAATAGGACCTCATCTAACGAGAGAATGAAATATCTGACTCCAAAACATTGCACATGGTTGGTGTCAAGCCCAGTACCAAAATTGTTCTCTCTCACGATGCATGTGTTACAAACGAAGCTGCAGCTCATACACCGCCGTGAACCACAAAAAACTTTCTGTGTGCGATGGGAAGTTGTGGGTCACTCTGTCTCTCTGTACTTTGTTGGTTTACCATGTGGTTGCTACCGTATATCTAAAATTCTGAATGTGACCTTTTTTATTACATTTCTCTTGGTATTCAAATACCTTTTGATATTTGATTTATTCGGATTTGAATTAAACAACACTTATATTGGTAGAAAAATTCTTCATGCTGAGTTTCAAAAATTCTTCTATACCTAAAACTCGAACGTCAAATCTTAATTAAGAGAGGATGACTCTTTACCACTTCACCACTATTGTTTGTGGTTTCTGAATGATGATTTTGGTGAGTGAAAAACCATCTTAATTTCAAAATTTGTTTATACCGTTACATACCATAACATTGGACCACCCAAACACATCAAGATTAAATACGCCATGGTCCCCTTACATCACATACTTATGAAATGACATATAAACGTTAAGGTGGATTTTTTTTTTGCTAACTCTATATCTATGTTGGACCAACAAAAATGTTGTCTAAAAAAATGTTATTGCTAATGAAATTAGTAAGGATGTGACATAGTTCTTGTAGGTTTAGTACAAACCAAGAAAACCAATAAATGGTTCTATCTTCTCGCCACACTAGTAGTACATCAAAGATCATAGTCTCCATTTTTTATACAAGGCGAAGAAGAAACCGAAATCAGTCTGTCTCTCTCAATCTCTTCTCTCTGGAATGCATATGGATGCACGTGATGTATGTATACATATGTACATGTACGCATGTGAGTTTAATCCTCACATCACATATATACATACATACATATATACAGTGATGGAGCCAGGATTTGACGGAGGTGGCGGCGGTGATAGAATGATTTTCGACTGATGAAAGGTGGTGGCATGTGAGTAGTGGCAGCCTCTAGACGGTGATAGAATTAAATCTCAAATGATTTTCGATTTTATTTTTTATCGGGTGAATTCACCCATTATTTATTCTTTAAAAAGAGATTAGGTTAAAATGACATCGTTTTTCTCTTTTGAAAAAAAAATAGTACACATATTTCGACCAAAATAAAACAATTTAAAAACTTACTGATATTTTATTAGTGCAAGTAAACTACTTAAACATTGTAGTTCAAAACTTTAAATAATT
>CAODLS010764409.1:0-10813 GCA_948243855.1 Flueggea neowawraea
TCAGGTTGATTCACGAGGTGTAACAACAAGTATACCAAGGCATGACAATTGTGTTAGTGATGATAAAAGGTCATCACTGGAGGACACAGGAAAAGATGTGGGGTGGTGTGTTGTTAGGAGTGGATGAAAAGCTAGCGCTAGGATATGCAACTCTGGATGGACTTGGTTCGTTGTTGCAGGACTTGATGCCCTTCGGGGTGGTGTGGCAGATGAGTAATTCTATGGATTAGTTGTGTAAGGAAGAAAATTCACTTCAAGGTGGAGAATTGTTAATGTTGAAGTCGATTTTCTTGATGAAGATTGAAACTATGATTGATAGTTGATGAAGCAAAATCGAAATGGGATGGATTGGAGATGAAAAGACCAAGGAATGACGAGCCAGTGTATTACACAGCTTAGGACACAGTCGTGTCTTAGGCCGTGTCCTGACTTTTATTACACGGCCTGGGACACAGTGTCTTGTGGTTTATTACACGGACATGACTATTCGACCGTGTCTTAGGGGATTTCGACTGTGTCTTACCTAGTTTGTTAGTGTAACCTATTCTGAACGTGATTTCGTACGTAGGAAGGGTTCTAATACGTGTATTAGGGTTTTTGGTTGCCTATTTTGGCTAGAGTTTCATTGTATACTATAAATAGGTGGCTTGAGAACAATCTTAGTGCCTTTTGACCAGTTGTAACTCCGAATAATAGAATATTTGTGCTCTGTCCGTAGACATAGATCGATTATTAATTAAACTACGTAAATTTTATATTCTTATATGATTACTTTTTATTATTCTATATTAACTTCATACCTGATTTTAGATTAGCTATAGTAGAGAACCATTAATTGCATGATTGTAGAGTTATTGTGTCCACTTTTTTGTATGAATCATCAGCCAAAAGGTAGGAACTTGACGGAAAGAAGAAGGCCTGAGCAGCACGGTTTACGATCACGACAAATTAGCGTTCGTTCCATATATTTTATTGTTGGAACTGTCGTGTCATCTTCTCTTAGTGCACTTCAATATGTGCATTTTTCTGTTGAATGTTGCAGTACTCAACTCTTCAAAAAAAAAAAAGGAGAAAGTACTCAAATTCTAATTAAACCTTTTATGCAAAAACTCATCAATGATATTCGGCTATTAGAGTTGTTCAGGCTCGTAATTCTTTAAAAGGTAGCGAGACGATTATAATATATTTGAAAAAGAGCTTTTAACTAAGTAATACTAAAATATTTCCATTATAACGGGATTAAAATCGATTTTCAATAAAATAAATAAAATGATATCAGAAGAAATCCACTGCATTAATTACTGCAAAATTTTAAATTTAATTATTATTTAAAGTTATATTTATTTGATGCGCTTTCTAATTTAATTAATTAAAGAATTAGATGTGACATTAAAGATCCATTGTTGCTAATAAAATCATTTAGTTTATAAGAATTGGACCTTTTCCCTTTTGCGTAAACGTTTTGACTTTTGAGCTTCTAACTAAGAAAAGTATAGCCAAATATCAAGAAGATATATAAATATCGGATAATTTGATAAAAAAAAATAGATATATTTGAAGTTTCATGTACATGATTGCATTAAGGTTTTCTTAGATCCTTGAGATCTAGAGGAAGAGAATTTCAAGGAAAACAACTTATCAAAAAAGAAAAGAGAAATTTAGTGGAGTTCAAAAGTTGATGGAGATTAGAAAAAGAAAGAGGTAACTTATACAATCGATGAGATCATTTCTAATTGATATTTTCTTTCTCATTGATTGAGTTTGTGAATTGTGGCTACCAACGCTCACAAATTTTATTATTTTTTAATTTTTTTATTATTGTTACAATGAGATTTTTATCACTCATGTTTATATCCCATGAATGAATCACCTCTGATCACAAATATTAAAATCAAGTATTTTAATCAATCATAAATCCCAAGAGCTAGTTTCAAAGAAAAAAAATCCGAGGAGCCACGGACAAGTATTATATATTATTTTCTTCCTCTAATTGTGCGTCTTTTCAGAGGACTCCTGTTTAAAATTTTCGGTTGCTAATCCATAAATAAATCCATTTTTTAAGTGCCCAGTACAGAGGAACTCAAATACGAGCCCTTCCCACCATGAACCATCTGAACTAGACCAGATCTCATGTAATACATGTAATTACTTAAGGCACCTTACAGTTGGAACGATATGACCTAAATAAAGTATATGCTAAATAAAGTTTAGGAGAAGGTAGCGTTGAAATTTATTTTTCTTTACCCTTTTTCTGAAGTGGTTAGAGCATTTCGAGTTAATGATTGATTAATATATTATTCTTAAATTCTTGAAGAGTGCCAAAAAAGCTTGATCATGACCTTAGCACAGAAGAAGATTCTTTCTTGACGCCAACAATATAACGAGAAGACAAATCCGAACATCTAAACTGCTATTCTTTGCTTTCCATAAATATGCATGTTGATTGGGATTGCATATATATTTCAAGTTCATCGTGATCCTAATCTATACGTATTTTACTGCTTTTTCCATTTTATTTCTTTTAGAATATAAGGATTAGCATTTGATGGAGGTTTTGCTCCAATGATGGCAGGTTTTGAATAGTACCTACAAGTGAGAACAAGGGTTAGAGAGGTATTGAAGATATCTCCAGGGTCCTTTCGATAACTATTCAATTCTGACAATAGTGATACAAAGTAAATAGAATGGTTAAGTTTGAAGTGGGTGAAGATTTAGATCCTTGAGTAACCACTTAAATTTAAATTTTTGTGAAACTTATGGTTTTACATATAGAGCGTAAAATATTGAAAAAGTCGACTTGATTTATAGGCCTTTACAATATCCGAAGAAAGATATACCTCGCATTTCAACTCATTTAAAAAAAAGTATTATATTATTTTTCTTTCCTTTCAATAATATTTATTCTAATGATTTTTAATCGGTTAAATCTGTTCGAATTAAACATATAAAGTAATCAACATATATATATATATATATATATTAAGCTTGAATCAACATATATCTTATAGATATAAAACTTCTAAACAACATTAATTTAATTCTTTTTATTTAAAAACTAATCCAATTTAGATTTTCCGTCACTTCAAATGACAACTATATTCCTACTTACGTAACCAACTTGACGAGGCGAATAAAGCAAGTATAATTTGGAGGATAGCTGCAAAAAAGGGAAATCATTTCTTAAGTTCCCAAAAGAGTAAGTACAGTTTTTCGAATTTTTTTTTGTCTCCTGCATTTTGTGCTCTCATATTGCTGCCCATATCAACAACTTTTCATATTTTTAAAATTGCACTCAGAACTCATTTTGTTGGTAAGATTTTGAAATGTGTATATTTTATTAAAATGTATACATTTCAAATGTATTAATTTATAAATGATGTGACATAGTCAAGACACATTGTACTCAATAAGACTCACAAGGCCTTAAAAGATGGGAGCCCAAAATTCAACATGCTTATCATGAAGAAATCCAACACTCAAGAGACACGTTTAGTGCGACTTATCATGACTTGTTCAAATTTATTCAAACGTCACAGAATCAAAGAGAAAATTAGGAAATTATCCCTTTGATACTCAAAATACGTGAAAATCTCTCATTGAGAACACAACTGATCATGTCATGTTACTTATAAATAGACCATCTCACTTTCACGAAGGTGCGTTTTTCATTGCTGACAACTTTCCAAAACTCCGCTAAAAATATTTTATTGACTTGAGCGTCGGAGTAACATTGAAGGATCAACACTCGACCTTCGATTTTATTTATTTTGTAAGATACACGTCCCAAACTTGAAAACCTTTCGACTTCATTATTGTTCTACAACAGTAATATAGATATTTCATAATAAAGTCCTAGAGGAAGATTTAAAACTACACAAAAAGAAACGGCAAATAAATGCCTTCCCATCTTTTTTTTTTCTTTTCAATTTCTGATCTAGTCTCTCAATTAGATGGTTGATACCACTATGTGGAAATGAGTTCTGAGTGCAATTTCACCACCTCCGTTATAGGTCACTGAAGCTATAGATTCCTCCTTGGAGAAGCACTTATATATTTTAGATTCCCTTTTATTATAGCACAAAAACTAATATTTTTCCTTTTTTTTTGATAAGTCAACTAAAACTTTCCCGTACTAAGCAAAAAATCAGTCCGCCTTAAAAAAAATATAATAATATTTTTGAAGATTTACATTGGGGTTTAAAACTTAATTAATTAAATGAACTTCAATTATTTTTCACTTTTCATCAGAGTGAAAGTTAAAAAGTGCACCTACCGATATGCTAAACTTGTTATCTAGTAATTTCACATCATGATTAAAGCAATAGAACTTGAGCTGGAGTCGACTTTGGTACCATCATGTAATAAGCATGAGATAACTTTGTTTCATTTAACTACCTTTTAATTTTGTGGCGTTTTACACAAATACCATAAAAACCAAAAATATTTACAAACATAAAATCTTAACATTTCTGAAAAAATGCAGCATAATCTAAAAATAAATGAAATATAAACTAAAAACGGTACAATAAACGAAGAATAAACCAAACATATATTAAATGTAAAAAAAGTTTTTTTTTTTCATGTGACCATATTTTTGTAATACTATGTAGTTTCTCCTTCTTCTTATTTTAGATTGACTCTCACAAGAGTTCGAATTCCGGATCTTAATGCTGAAATGAAGTCGTAGAATAGACTAAAATCTCTTGGTTTTTTTGGATAAGTACAATCTATTGATTATTTGACTTAATTAAAATGACAGTGATAACTGAAAGGTATAGGATTAGTTATTCAGCGAAAAGTTAAGCAAGGAATAACTTCTTGAGTACAAAAGGTTAATGTACTGAAATCGTAAACAATATTGGAGCATTTGGAATCAAAGCTTCGACACTTTTTAACTTCTTTTTTTTTTAAGTTATTTTTCTCTTATAAGCACCAATATGGATGTATATTGATTCACACAATTGATCATGCTTGGATAACACGACGTTTAGGTATTACAGCTTATCCTTAAAAGAACTACTATCTGAGGTCCTATTTTTTGACGGATAAGATTCTTTCACTAATCGAACACCTTGTTGTCGTGTTATTCTATATTAATAATTAACAGTTATCATAATTTTTTTTTCATTCATTCAAGGAGTGGGTTCTAACTTCTAAAAGATTCAAATTGTGAATTATCATTCATAAAGTATACTATTTAGGAACACCAAAATAAATTTCCCACATAAAATTCAAAAATCCTGGAACATATATGAATCTTCACACGCCAAAGTATCATTCACAGTCACAATTTGGTTTGTTTGGGAAATGTAATAATATATAATGGATGATTTTTGTTTAACTCATTTGGTATCCTTTTTTATTTGAGTCATTTGACTAAGAAAATGGACTTGAATTTGATGTGTCATCAACTCTGCTCCAAAAGGCCCAATAATGACTGATAAACTCTGCTCCAAAAGGCCCAATAGTTACTTATAGACTCATTAATAACCTAATTTATTGATTATTTCATAATTAGTTTCTTATAAGATTAGGTTAATTTTGATTAAAAAAATATGAAATACATTGAATTCTCTCACGTTGATTGAATTCTCTCACGTTGAACTTAGAGGTATGAATTGAGAGCAGAAGGACTAAAAAAGAGATAAAAAGGATTTAAATTGAAGAAAGCACAAGCCAAGGACCAAAACTACTATTTTTCAAATTCAAGCATGGAACCACATACGGTAGCAGTTGTGCAAGCCCGGTATGGACCATATGCAATTCAAATAGTCGGTTCAACAGTTTGGGATATGTTGAACCGAAACCATACTAAGTTTGCGTGGTTTGGATGATTCTGATTCTGATTTTGGGCTGGTCCAACTTCGGTTCAAATCGTCGGTCTGGTTCAATTTTGGCCACCTCTAGGTAGTAGTACAAGACGTGTCTCGAAAGAGTCCAAGGTTAAAATTCTTCAATCTTCAAATGAGGTCAATATAACTTGTGAATGTATAATTAATTTGAGAAAATTACACAATGTCTACTTTTACCATTATAATTTCACATTTCAAAAAGGGAATCATTATATTTTCTGTATCAAAACATTTCAATTAAAATTTTAGAAATACAACAATACAAATTCTTTTCGTTTCTCTCTCCTCGCTTTCTCTCCTCCCTTACCTTTTCTTCTTTTGTCCTCCTTCTATGCCCCTCTCTCTGCCTCTTTCTCTCCCTTCTCTTTTCACCTCCCTATCTGCTTCTCTCTCCTCTCCTCACCTTCTCTCCTTATGTCCTCACCCTCCTTCTCCACCTCCCTCTCCCTTTTCCTCCTCAGAATTTCGACGTGATGCGAACAAGAGAGAGAGAGAGAGAGAGAGACGACGAGCGAGATGGAAAGACTGACAGCAGCGGTGTCAAGGGAGGGGCGACGGCTAGGATTTCAAAATCCTAGTTGTAACCCCATGAAAGAGTTGTAACTTTTCTAAAATTACTTTTCAGTCTCTAAAATTTTTAATACTAACAGAATCAGCCTTTCAACTAAAATTATTTAATTATTTAAATAAACCAGTTTCAAATTTTGAATTAAATGGAACCAATTAAATCAACTAAACAAATTTAAATATTAATTTTCCACATTTTTATGCAGTATCTTTATGTACAATTCATAAAAAAAATTAACAAAAACTCAAATGAACTCAAATTGATACCCATTTGTACACATTTTCATAAACAATCGTTGGTGTTGTCTTTGTTTTGTACTCGTTTGTACTCAGTTTGTTCTCATTTTGTACTTAGTTTGTTCTCATTTAGTACTCGTTTGTACTCGATTTGTTCTCGTTTTGTACTCGATTTATTCTCGTTTGCACTCCTTTGTAATCGATTTGTTCTCGTTTTGTACTTGGCTTGTTCTTGTTTGCACTAGTTTTGTTATCATTTTTGTATCTACAATACATAGAACAATTTGTTCTCGTTTTACACTCATTTTCGTATTTGGAATACTAAGAACAGTTTATTGTCATTTTGTACTCATTTTCCCGTATGGTCAAACTTTTTGGTGCATGTTCAACTTTCTGACTCGTGGTCAATACGCGATTTTCTAAAATTGCATTAAAAAAAGGTTCAATTTCTATATACATTTTGGATGTTGTTGCATTTTAGAAATTTAAATTTCTTTTAGAATATTTGTGTACTTTTTCCAATTAATTTTAGTCAAAACAAAAATGGCACAATGAAATGGGCTAGGCCTCGTGCTCAAGCAGTATTTGGCTAATTTTTCCTTCGAGACCCTGCTCTCACGCGCTTGAGAACTCTCCTCATTTACTAGCGTTCCAAGCCCATAAAATGTTTCTCAATGTAAACACTTCTCATGCCTTTCTCTTAAGGGAAAATCAAGCTTTTATTAGAAAAATAAATACTGAATTTGACAAATGCTATACAAATTTTCCAACTATAAAAAATGCCAAAACAATCTTAAAAATGCCATTTTCATGAAAATCGTGATATTTTCGAGAGAAATTGATTTTCTCCGTGAAATGATTTCTAGCAAAAAAATATTTGATTTTTTTCAAAAGATCTATAATGGTCTGCGCAATTGTTCAAAAGAGGTTCACAATTTTTTTATAAGAAATTTGATTTAATGGTTTTTTGGTTGACGATTTTAAATTAAGCTGATTTATTGATTTTTTTATTAACAAACTTTAATTTATTTAATAGGGTGTACAAAAGTGTCCAAAGGTCTACAAAGTTCTGCGCAACATGAATTTTATGTCTACAAAGGTATCCATAACATCAAATTTAGGTGTATAAATGTGATCAAGTGTACAAGTGTGTTCGCAACAGGTGTACAAAAGTATATGCAACAATTGAAATGATTTTTAAAATTTTAGGGACTTAACCAATAAGTTTACAACAAAATTAAAAGACACCAGGTAAGGTTTCCAAAAATCCTAGCTGCCACAACTCAGATCTAACTTCTTCTTCCTCCAACAGTGGCCAACCAGAACTAGTTTCTTTTTTCCTCCACGAAGGTGAGCCACAAAGAGTTGCATTCGAAGGACAAAACACACAATAGTCGAGAGGCGAAGGGCAAACGAGATTAGAAAAGGGGAGAGAGAAGAGAAATCAAAGAGGAGAGAGAATGTTGGAAGCTGTCTTGGTTCTTAGATCTGTTCGTCCAAGCCCGTTGCCAATGGCAAGGATACGAATGATGAAATAGTGAGAGATAGTAGTAAAGGAGGGATACAAACAATAAGGAGAAGGACGAAACAGTGGGAGAGGGCGAGAAAACTAGAGGTGAATGATCGTGGGGAAAGAGAGGAGATGAAGAGGAAGATGAGAGGGAGATAGGCAACGAGAAAGACAGAGAAAAGAGAGGACGGGTGGCTAGTTTTTTTATATGGGAGAGAGAGAGAGAGTGAGGAGAGAATTTGTTTTTTTTTTCTAATTTCATCTCGCATTCCCAAGTTTTAGTTTTGAAAATGTGACATTTATAAAATTTAAAATTATATAGACGTATTTGTCAAATTCGGTACTTTAATTATGACAGTTCACATAATTAAATCCCTTCTTAAACAATATGGGTTTTACAATTGGGCTAATTACAAACGAAGATATCTTAAATTGCAAAATTATAGAAAGACGACTTAAATTTGGAAAACTGACACTTGTGCCACCGCTTTTGTTATGGAGTAGCCTGCAGATCAAATTCAACATGGTCATATCGAAGAGCTTTCAGACGCTGATCAAATTCAATATGATCATGTCGAAGAGCTTCCAGACGCTGATCAAGTTTTGCATGGTCATGTTGAAAAGGGTTTTCGGCCTAAACATCAAGACAAGGATCAAGTGCAAGTTTCACACGTTTCTAATCCAATTTGCATGCCTCCAGGACCCATAATAAGGGCCCGATCAAAGAAGTTTCAACAAGCATTGATCCATCATCTACAAGGCTTGGTGAATTCGCTTAATGAAGGATTACAAGGCCACCAAAGCTTTGGAACAAGTTCAGCTCAAGTCCAATACAACTTAATTCAAGTCCAAGTCACTAATGGGATTAATTAAGTGTGTTTTAATGGGCTGGCCGAATTTATCATTTGTGATAAATTAATTTTCTTTTTTTATGTAATTAATTTTTATAGGAAGTAGTTTACAATTAGGAGTCCTAGTTTTATGGTAACTAGCTATTATTTAGGAGTCCTAATCTATCAATGACAGCTTTTGTAAGGCTATCATTCCATAGCCGAACCATATGGACAGATTTTTGATGATATTTTAAACCTAAAGACTTTTGTTTTTGTCTTTGTGTTCTTGAGTAGAATACTTGCTTAAGGAATATTTAAGGAGTATGATCACCTTCTTGTGGAGTGTTTCGAAGTTGGGATTTAGAAACAAGTTTTCTAGGTTCCAATTCTTGATCAAATCATCTAAGCAATCTAATTTCTAACCATTCTTAGGGGTTGAAATCGAATTGGTGTTAGAGTTTTCTTGTTAATGTGTTGGGGGTTCGAATATCAAAAGGGGTTCTCAAATTTATTCAGAGAGGTTACATATCACTATATAAGCGACTTTAGATGTCTTCAAACAATCATACTACAAAAAAAATGGACAAGACTCAAAAAAAAAAAATTGGACTTGATTTTTTTTTCTGCCAACATTCAAAAAGTTGACTACTTTTTGCTTATACTATCTACAAGAAAACAAGTTGGAGTCCACACAAGAGTCCACAAATTCTTCCTTATACTATCCTTACAAATAATTTACTTCAACCTTGTGTTCCTAATCTATCCTCACGGTTACTGCTGCAAATTGTGCAAATAGAAATGAGTTTTCCTATTAGTTGTGTTCTTCGTGACATATATATTTATAGTCTACATATATGACTTAGTCATTATGTACCTTTATTTTGTTGATGACCAGATTTAATAACTGTTTATGGATGGTATTTTCAATGCAACAGAAATTATAATTACCACAAATGACATTGTATCGGAAATTGCTTTGAATATTTGTTTTAACTACAATTTTCTATGAGTTTTGACCAAATTATCTTGAAAAATAATTTATTTAATTATTAATTCCATTTTTTTCAGCCTTTTCAGGGCATTACTGACATTTTGTAATTGAAAGTGCTTTTTATCCGGATAAATTTTAGCCAAATAGCAGCACTCATTTAAAAAATTATGTTCAAAATATTTTTAACTGTAAACTGTCATTTATTTTGACAAAAAAGAATTTTTTTAGAAAAATATTTATTGTGAAAAGGAAGGAGTAGTTGATAAGTATTTTTTTCTCTAGCATGGAGGGGTGCTATTGGATTATTGGATCATAACAAAGTACTATAAAATTCATCCTTCATGCAGTTAAAGGGACGCACCCATTGCACAACTTCAGATATTTTAAAATATTTAATTACCAACGATAAAATGTGGTCACTGATTGATGACCTAAAGCTTCACAAACTACTCCGCAATTGTTTATCATTTCAGTTATATCGTGTAGATGCAAAATAATTCATGTATGGGTCTGCTTTCTCACCACCTTGGTGATGTATGAGCTCCTCCTTTCTGTGGAATTGTTGGTAATGCATGAGTTCACATGTTGCAGAAGACACTTTCTGTTAGTTTACATATAATGATTACTTATCAGAGTCACCTGTATCATAACTTGCTCAAACTGTTTTGTACAACTTGCAGGAAAAAATAAATATCCAATCAACTAAATTGGGCATGCTTGAAAATTTATATTAGAACAACAATAAATAAGCATCTTGTACAAAATGGATCTACCATTTATGCTGAAGTGTAGCAAAATTTTGCAGTCGCAACACAATCAAATG
>CAODLS010764490.1:0-15105 GCA_948243855.1 Flueggea neowawraea
CCTTGGACGTTTTGATACAATATATTGATGGACCCTAGGGAAAGAATTTCAAACATGTCATTGTTGTGAAATAAGTTGATGCATCTAGCTATATAAAGGTTGTGTTTTGGGTGCTGTATTTTGTGAACTCCTGCTATTCAGAAAGTGCTTCATACAGTTTGTCCTCTGCAGATTTGGGCATGTTTATCACAATCTACAGCCTCGTGTCACAAGGACTCTACTACATGCATTCATGGACCCGATGAAATCGTTACCTCAACATTATGGTGCAATACAAGGATTAGCAGCTTTGGGACCTAATGTGGTATGCTTTGTTTCTCTTTCATCACCGGCAAAACCTGAAAGTTGCAAGCTCTTTATGGTTCATTTCATGCTTTACATGTGATCTCAATTCCCATGATAAAAGTTAAACTAGTGGGCTTCCACCAAAAGGCTTTAATGTTGCTTAGTTTGGTCAATTTTTTTTTTCTTTGTAATTTTGATGATTTAGCTCAGTTTATTGTTCCACACCCAAACATAGGAAGCGTGTTGTGTGTTTAGTTACTGTTGTCTATTAATTTCTTTCCAACATATATACATCTTTGTTTCCATTACGGTATTAACTGCTGGTAAATTGGGACAGGTTTGTCTTCTTATACTTCCAAATATAGAACCATATTTGCAACTTCTTGAATCCCAAATGATTCTTGAAAAGCAAAAGAATGAGATAAAGAGGTATGAAGCTTGGCGTGTTTATGGGGCCTTGATGGTGAGTTAATTTCTCGATTGATGCTGGACTTGTGTTGTGTACAATTGATTTGTCAATAGAGTTCATGATATTATATCATTAACTGGTAGTCGTAATTTAGCAAGCAGCCGGTCTATGCATGTATGATCGGCTCAAAAGATTACCTGGTTTGCTAGTGCCACCAAATCGTGTTGTTTGGAAGAGCAATGGAAAAGTTGCCACGACAATTCCAAGTATGACTTCCTCTGGCTTGTGTATAGTTTTTTTTTTTTGAACATGGTCTAGCTTGTGTATAGTTGCCAGAACGATTTCATGCGTTCAGCTGGTCTTGTGGATCCCAAATTCTTTAAAATTTGTTCATCATGTGAATGCTTGTGAAACTCAGAAATGGAGTTCTTTTCCTGCTGAAGAGTCTCAGGACAAAAAAAATTATTTTATTTTTTGTCGAGGGGCCATTTTAGGGAAGTAAATGAAATTGGTATATGAACATTAACCTTGCTTGTTCTCTGATTTCATTATGCGACATAGAGTCAGATATTTTGGGCAACATGTTTAAATTCGTTTCTTTGTGTGATTTGTCTGATAAAGGAACTACTTTACATGCACTTCAATCTTTGATTTAATATACATACGTTATGTTGCTTCTGCTTCAAATCTTCAGTTACTTTCTTTTTGCTTAACTTGATTCACAAGTTTTTAAAAAATTGTCTTGACCCTTCAACGCTTCCATTTCATGTTCTGCCCGCCCAAACTCCAGATAAACGGAAAGCTAGCACAGACAACTTAATGCAGCAACCACCACTCAAGAAAGTAGCAATGGAAGGTCCAATGGGGGTGATGCCAATGAACTCCATACAAGTTGATGGGGCAACAGCTGGATTTTCCACCGCTGGTGGGGCTTCAAATGCCGGTATGTCATCAGCCTCTAAGCCGTTGCCTAATGAAAACGTGCCGGGAAGAGAAGTTGGCGGGCGGGTGTCAAACACCATGTCAGCTGTTCTTGCTCAGGCATGGAAGGAGGACACGGATCCAGGACATCTACTAGCATCACTATTTGAGCTTTTTGGTCAGAGCATGTTTTCTTTCGTTCCGATATCGGAATCGTCTATTTTCTTGTAGTTTGTAGATCATCAACAGGCATAGTGTAAATCATCATTCATGATTTCTGTATTTTTCCTTCTTTAATAGTTCTACAAATTCCTGTACTCTGATGAAAAAGACATGCTACAAAGTTGCATGGAATTCAATTTTGGATAAATTGTGTTCAGATTCTTTACAAACATTTGCTACTACTAATATTTATGATCCTGAGGGCCCTTCAGTTTTCCATAATTCATTGCCTCAAGAACAAGAGGAAGCCAACCCAAAAAAGGACCATTGATGATGATACAATTGAGTTGACAATCAATACATTAGCTAAAATGCATAAACAGGAGAAAAACTCAACAGCTCTCCTTAAGAAACAAAAAGGGTAACATCAAAAGAAGTGCCTTCTCGGGGATGGTCTGGAAGATACGGGGGAGGGCGATGACGATTTCAGTGGAAGTGGAATTCCCTTGCCCTCTTGATTTCCTGCCATTTTGTCCAGGAGTTTCGCGGCCTTGGGGTCTGTAAAAAGCGTTTTCTGGAACGACTGAGAGAAACCTGTTGCAATGATAGTCACATGAATCTCTCCATTGTATCGATCATCAACAACTGCCCCAAATATTATGTTTGCAGAAGGATCGGCCAAACTTGTTACAACCTGAAAATCCATTTATGTATACATATATTTCGATCAATATGTCAAAAAAAGAACAACCGAGAACCACCAAGACTTAATCCAACAATTCCAGGCATATCAAAATGATTTACGACAATGAGGGAATAATCGTGCAAGTTTTTTCATTGTTCCAGTACATTGATTCATAGAAAAATTTGCAAAAACATGAAAAGAATAAGCACAATTCCATTCTCAACACGTATGCAACTTCAAGACCATACAAAAACATGAAAAGAAAAAGCACAATTCCATTCTCAACACGTATGCAACTTGAAGACCATAAAGAGGTAAGAGTTCTTGTAAAAACTCCTTTGTTCAAAACTCTTCAGAAATGAAAGGAAATATCATGTTCATAAGAGGAAAAGAAAAGTAAAAGAACTGGAAGTACCTGAGACACTCGATTCACTTCCTGTAACGTTATGTCCTTTCCTCCTGTAATATTATATACAACACCAGTAGCTGACTGGATAGATGACCCAATAAGAGGTGCCAAAGTTGCCTGCTCTGCAGCTTCTTCAGCACGATTTTTGCTGGAGGAAACCCCTACTCCAAGCATTGCAGTGCCAGAATCTTTCATCACTGCCTTTACGTCTGCGAAATCCACATTAACTAGTCCAGGTATCTGCAAAACAAGGAAAACAGTTTACTTGACCTGTACACATCATTCTGAACACTAATTACAAGTGCAATAATTCATGATAACGTGATCACTGCTCTGTTGGACCACACACCGTAATGATATCTGAAATTCCTTGCACTCCTTGGCGCAGCACATCATCAGCAAGAAGGAAAGCATCCTGAAGAGGCGTCTGTTCATCAGCAATATCAAGCAAGCGATCATTTGGTATCACTATTAGAGTATCAACGTTCGTTTGCAACTTCTCAATAGCCTCTAATGCCTGCACAGATCTCTTACGTCCTTCAAAGCTGAATGGATAGGTAACCACACCAACAGTCAAATATCCTTCCTCCTTTGATATCTGAGCAACAACTGGAGCTGCACCAGATCCTGTTCCACCACCCATACCAGCTGTTATAAACACAAGATCCGAGCCCTTAAGAGCATTCGCAATGGCATCTTTTGATTCCTCTGCAGCTTGCTCTCCCAAAAGTGGATTCCCACCAGTTCCTGCCCATACATAAGAGACCGAATCAAAGAGCCATATTGTTTATTCCATAGAAAATGACGGAAAAAACAGACACTCATTCTCTATCGTTTATGAAAGCACACATTCCCAAACGGCAAAATCCAGAGCAAAAGAAACTCGTGCCAGACCTAGCCCCCGAGTCAAAAGTTCTCCGATTTGAAGTTGGTTTTCCGCAGCAGAATTCAACAAAGCTTGAGCGTCCGTGTTTATGGCATAAAAATCAACCCCCTGAATTTCAAAATTCAACAAAAACTTAGCAACAAATTCAACATAATCTACATCCAACAATTCCCAAAAAGTCTCCCATAATTAGCTTAATATTTCTACTCTTTCCACAAATAACCAATTCCAACAGCACATTCTAAGAGCTAGACTAGCATTACACTCAATACAGAACCTTTTTTCATTTTCGTTAATTAAGCTACGGTGCTAGCCAGAGTGATTCAACCCTCGGCCTGACCACTGGCACACAATAATTTGAAACATGTTGAGCTCAAATGCTAAAAGGATTGAAGCTTTGAGAACCCATCACCTGCAAACCGCTACCAATCATGCGATTGACGGCATTGTTGCCACCGCCGCCGACTCCGACCACCTTTATCTTGGCAAAGTCCATGGGAACAAAAGAGCAACTTACACTCCCGGACGCAGAATGGCGTCGTCTGACAGCACTCTGACGGGTTCTCCGAGAGGAACGACTCGGTTTTTGAAGAAGTGGAGTGGAGAATGAAGTAGATGACGTATTGGGATTCGCTATTTGGAGTTGAAGTGTCGCCATTTTGTTACTGTTTAAGAGAAAATGTCTGGACTTTGAGAAAACAGTGGAGAGAGTGAGGTTTTTAGGGTTTTACGAATTTTACATCATTTCTGGTAGGAGAGGATTCATGTTGATATGTCTGAGAGATACAAGGGAAGGGATAGAGCTCCACTTCTCAACGCTGTCGTTTTTTGTCAACGCTGTCGTTTTATTTTCTTTCTTTCTTTTTCTTTTTTTCCTATCCCTCAACACTTTTTGGTGCAACATGTCACTTAACACTTTGCAATCTTCATATTTTGCATTGATCAAACAAAAAAGAACCTGCATATTTAGTTATTTATTAATCATGAATATTTAATTTTTAAAAAAAATTGTCAACTTTTTTCTTTATTTACATTCGCAATCTACCTTAGCAAGCTACCAAAAACAAATACCACCGGATGTTTTAAAAATTCTGGACTTATCGTTTTTAAATTTGTATTGAACGACCATACTGTCAAAATGCTGAACCAATGAAGCAAAAACGATGAACAATTGAAATTGAAATAGTTCCATGGTCCAATGCATCGAAAGAAGGCTGCAGAAACCATTAATCAGCCTAGTGATACTGAAATCGTCTCCATTTAATGGTACTGAAATCGTCTTCAATGCTGGTGATACTAAAACAATAGCGTTTGCTAAAGCATCGGGATTAGGTGAAAAAGAAAAGCTGCAACAGTATGGTATGAACTGAATCGAATATACTCATTTTCAACAATTATTTCATCCCAATTACATATTTGTACTTTCAGTGTTCGATAGAGAGTGACTGCTCAGGTTGAATTAATTAAAAAGAGTAGAGTGAACAACACAAGAAAATCAATGATAGATCACACTAAAACAAATTACATAGACCTCAAGAAATTGAATGGTCCATAATGATCTGAATCATCTGATATTCTCTGGCAAATGCACAACATAATACCCGCCGATAAGGTACTGTATCCTTCCCGAGAAATAGCTTCACTCCCCTTCGCTTAAAATGGGGACTATGAGTGGTTTCATCTGTGCAAGATATACAATAGCCCACCTGTTGAATCAAAAAGGAGGAATGTGGTGAGATCGGCTGTGCTCCAGAAAATAGTGCACTATAACATAGATGCATGAAATCTCTGAAGAAAATGTTCATGATTGTCCTTAGTTTACACATAAAATCATGAGCCATAACGCAAGTGAGAGACATCCATCAAAAGATTATGGTTCGGATGCATCCCAACCCAAAATAAAAAGTGGGAAATTAAAAAAAAAAAAGGGAAAAAGAAGAAGATAATGGTACTTGAGTAACATCGTTATGCAAGTGTGGAAAAGTTTTCCTCTAAAGTCTAAACTATCAGCAAACTCCTTCATGATCGATCTAGAAATCAGCGAACGTGTCCAAACTCCCACTGAAAACTACTAAGGCATACTGCTTATGAGCACAGAATTATGACAATGGGGAATATAAAAATCATGCCAGCTGTATAAATAATTGTATTAGATAGAGACCTCAAATTTTCAAAAAGTAAGTTCATTAAGCTTTAAACCCACCAAGGCCCTGCTTGCTAATTGTTATGCTATCACTCTTTTGCTTTGCAATGCCAGGAAAACCAACACCGTCCTAGTGCAGTAGGTAACAGACATTTATAAATCCTATGGATTTAAACTGTCGCGATGACACAACTTCCTTCCTCCTCTCACACCATCTTCATAAAATTTCATCCCTAAAGATTATCATATTCCTTCAATGGTGCATAGTGAGCACCCAGCCATAATTATTTGATCAGAAGTTATGAAAAAAAAGGAAACATAGTGAGCATGTACTTACATCATCCCTCTTAGATTGTTAGCCTTTACAAGTTGCAACATAATTATTTGATCAATGCAGAAGATGCAAATTATAACTATATTTTGGTGCAGGAATCTGGTGTGAATAATTTCTATCTGAGCTATACATCCTCATCAATGAAGATACATTAACATTAAAAATCTAAAAAGTTATGGAAAAAAAGGAAACATAATGAGCATGAACTTACATCATCCAACAGCAGACTGTTGCTGTTATAACCAATGTTAAGTGGAGCCTGCAAGATAACAGATAAGAAACATCAATCTCAGAAGATGGCTCTCGGCAGCACAAAGGCATAATCACTTGCTAAAAAACAAAAAAAGTAAATGCAAAACCAAAAACAAAAAAAAAATTCAGGTTGACTGCTTGAATGTCTTGTTGAAGATTCCTATAATAAAAAATATGTGGATCCATCACTTCACTAACAAATCGCAGATATCTAAACACAAACGAGCTCCAAATGGGGCCAAAAGACCAAGTACTCACATTTCGCAAATAATGAGACAAGATTAGCTTAAACATCAGTACCACATCAACCATCAGAAGAACACACAATCCTTTCTAGAATTTGGAATCATAAACCACCTAACTATGCTTCTATTCAGCAAAGGCACAGAATTAGCAAAACAAATCAACCCAATTCACCATGAACCAAAATTTAATTGAACGCAAATCAAAATCACTTAAGCTACAAATATGCACTAAGCATAGGCATCAATGTTCTAAAGCTTCAGAATTTTCATACTTCTTATACATCCAAGAATGCATTTTTACGTACAAATTAACTCAGCAACTCAATCTTAAAACTCCCCAATTGCCCACAAAATATAATCCCACATCAAACAATCATAGCCAATCAAATAATACTATGCCTCGCAACCAGTCAATTAATGGATCAAAGGCATCATCAACAACATAATGAACAAATGCATTGCTTTTAAACACTCAGTATTAAGCTAATCAAGAGAGATAGAGAGAGAAGCATACAAATTAGTAGAAGGGCCTCTGTTACAACAGATTCTGGAGCAAAGCGAAGCAATGATTCCAATTACCACAAAAATCAAGGTCGTCACTAAAAACCCCATCTCTCACTGCCGATCCCTTCTTATTCGATCTCGATCTCTGCCACACACAAAGGAATAATCAATCAATGAAAAGAACAGCTCTTACACTGTTTGGATGCCGAGAAAGTGCAAGAAAATCACTTACTGGGATTGAGAAACTTCAATCTTCGCTGCTTTTCGTGTCCGATTCACTGTTGTAGGATCCACCCTCATGCATATAATCCCAGATCGATCATCATATCTTCAAATCCATACAAATTACCATGACTAAGCCCACTTAAAAAATCGAGCCCATTAAATCTGTTCAAAACAATTCTTTGAGCCCACTTAGATATGCACGGCCTGTGATGAGTCCAAACACTCTGATTGGGTTTTCGTAAATAAGGTGGGTAAGTCTGATGGGTTCAATTAATCTGGATATGGCCCATTAGAGATGTCCAAGGCAGTGTTAGTTGGGTCTGAGTATGGGCCTTCGCGTGGCGGCGCGTCGTTTAAGAACAAATCGTTAAACTCAAACAATAGACGGGTGGTCGTTCTAATAGGAAACGATTACTCCTCGGTCGCAAATTATACCCTCTAATAATTTCCAATGTAATATGTCACAGGCATAGCTTCTCGTTTATAACCATTATATCCTTGAATCTTTTAGATAATTATATTTCTATTATTTTAATTTTCACTATTATTTAAATCAGTAATTTTATCATTTTTTAAATAATTAAATTCAACACTTTAAATCATCTGATAAGATATATTATAAAAGAGATATTAATATTAACCTTTAACATAAGATCAATTAAAAAAAGGAAAATCCATTTCAAATTTAAACTAAACAAAAAATGAGGTTAGTTTTTTTTTTATGTTTATCTCAACAACTAATGTCATACATCAATTTTTGGACAATTATAACCTTTAATCTTTTAGATAATTATATTTTTATTATTTTACTTTTTACAATAATTTCATCGAATTTTTTTATTTAATTAAATTCAAATGATTTTTTAATTTCAAATATTTTTTATTTTTAACCAAAATCCATATATAACTGATTACACGGAGTTTTATTACACATAATACTTATTGAAAAATCAATTACCTTGATGCATATCGAAATTTTTATTTATGTATTTTGTAATTATATAAAATTTTTATATAAAATCTGTGTTTTCCTCAAAATTAACAAAATAATATCTTAAATATAATTATTCAAAATTTTAATAAAAACATGTATCACGTGTAAAGTACGTGCACTAAAAACTAGTCATTAATAAATATAAGTAATATTTCAGTAAAAAACAATATAAGTAATAGTATTACTTATTTACTTACAATCAAAATTTTAAGAGCAAAGCATTGATTTTAAAAAAACCTCCCGACAAATTCGAGGATAAACAAAACGATGCATGAGCCATGATGAGAGAGAGAGAGAAAAAATGTGTTGAATGGTTGTGGTTTTGGGCATTTTTTTTTACGGGAAGAATTGGAGAACATGAAAATTAAAGTTCATGTCTTAAAAAATATATAGGGATAATTTTGTCTTTAAAATTTAATTCAAACAAAAAAATAAACACATCAACAATATACTAACAGACCACTAACGAAAGAACTTAAGTGTAATCTAATTTTTCACCTCAAAAATGTGTATGCAACATCATAAACACACGATGACATATCTATCAATTCGAGTATGCCTCAGGATTTAGAAATTATTTTTCCTGCCTTCAAACTACTGCCCTACTCAATTTCCTAAATGAATATTCAACACCATTAAAAAAAAAAGAAACTAAAAATTTGTCAAAACATGCCAAATCTTCGTGATGCCAGGAATGACGTATGTAACTCTTCTTTTTGAAAAAAAAATATAATTCAAAACACACAATTTGGATTTGATTTATATATAATATGTTATGATTAAAATGTTTTAAAATGTAGTTAGTGGCCGAGCAAAAAATTAAGGAAGTTGAGGTCGGTGTTAGAATAGGATTTGGGACGAAACCCAAACTCCAAGGATGGAGGTAGGTCGGCGGTGCTCCGCCACTAAATGTAGTTCACCTGGACAAATTATCAATTTGAATATGTGAACAACTAAGGAATTGTTGCGCTATTCGCGGTTTTTTTACCCTTTTTGTTCTACTTTTAACTTTGGATCTTTTGATGGTTTGCGTGAAATTACATGCTTGGTAATATATTGGGTGATTTCTCAAGCTTTTCTTTTTATTTAAAAAAAAAAAAGTGATTTCTTTGCTTGTGTTAATATAAAGTGCATTATATTTGTAAAAAACGTAACTGAAATGAAGACAACTCTGAAAAAAAAAAGAAGAAGAAGAAGAAAGAGAGAGTATTAATTATATATATTCTCATTTTATATATTATTTTGAATAGCAAAATTTTGTCAGAAAGGCAGGTGCTAGTTGTATAGGTTTGCTACTTAATATATTTAGCTATAGCTTATTATAGGGTTTATTGTTCCCCAAAAATAAAAATAACCTCTTTTCTTGTTCTAATTGGTAGACATCTTAACCAAATTGAAACACGAACATACCCACTTTCAAGTATACTGAGAAATTCAAAAAGTATGAAAAATCGATCTTAATATATATTTGCAAATTTAATTTAATTTAATTTAAATTTCAATGTTTTAGTTTACTAGAATTATCAATTGTCTTTTTCAAGTAATTTACTGCAAGAAACCGATTTTGCCACGTCTTACAAATTTCATTTTCGTAATTAATTCATGTTATCAAAATTCTTGAGTGTTCTTGATCACCACAACTCATGAATCCATAAATAATCCATCGTTGATTTCTACTTTATAGATGTACCTAAATAGATAGACATACGTAATCTAAAATTTTGACTTTGTGACTAAATGCACATGAATCATCAGAACCAAACAATAGTGAAGTGGACCAAGTTTACTGACTCATTTCACTCTCACTCACTTAGTCACCTTATCAAAATGTTCCTATAAATAGAGAGGATCACAATGGGAGTTGCTCATCCAAAACTTGGCACCAAATTCCAATCTTTCTTGCATTAATTGTTGTCTCAACTGTTTTCTTAACATGGCATTCTCCAAAACTCTACTTGTTCTAGGCCTTGCCCTCCTCCTGGTCTCCTCAATGGTCTCAGCCCGTGAGTTTTCTTACACTTTCTTGAATACCGACGTTGTTCGGTAGCTTAAGTTTATATACACAAACTTTTTTAATCTAAATTCAAGTCAGTTTATCAAACTGTACATGATTTGATTGATACACTTTTAAAGATATTTAGCAGAAAAAACTTGCCTCAACTTCGATCTCATGTTTATTTTCGTGCATGTCTTTCCACATTACATGCAAAAAATTATATGCTAACTATATCAATGTGTGTGTTATATATGTTCATATGTTATAGAGGAGAATGCACAAGTTGATTTGGACCACTTCCACGGCGGCAGTGGTCATGGTTATGGCCATGAACGCGGACATGGACATGGACATGAACACGGCAGAGGACACGGTGGGAGACCCGGTCACGGTGGCCGTCCACCTCACGGCACAACTGGCGAGACTGAAGAGGGGAATTGAGTAGTTAGCTAGCTACAGAGGCAATGCTTTATCTAGTATAAGGGTACTTGTGTTTTCTCTGTGTCGAATAAGTAGTATTTGCTGAGTCAACTATTGTAGTGTCTAGTCCAAGGTTGTGTTTGTATTGTACCATGAATAATGTGATGTCTTGGGCGAGTTGGTCAATTCCTTTGTCAATTAAATGAGTGGATTGGCCTCCTCTTCTCGTATTGCAACGTCTTTAAATTTATGTCTCTCTGTACTGTATTTGTGTGTCTCTACTTGTCTCCTTTGTTGAAATGAGAAAGTAATGACTTTTTCTCTTTTCAATTACATGCAAAATGACTTCTTTTTTCTTTTTATTTCCATGAAAATAAAGGGTTAATGACTTAATGTGTGAAGTGGTAGGACAGAATTAGAATTATAATAGTATTATTAATCTGTAGGAGTCAATTAAATTAACAGAAAAGACAAATTATCTAAACAGTCAAAAAATTCCATTTAGTCCAGACTAAATCTTAACTTAAAATGAACTAAAATTCGAAAATTATCTAAAAAAACTTAAATCTGAATATTTATCTTTTAAAGATTTAATAAATAAGATGGTCTACGCTTTATAATCGCTTCTAGCACTCTATATAGTTGCTAAATAATTCGTATAATTTTCAGCACTAAATGATCAAACTCTATATAGTTGCTTCTAGCATTAAATGATCAAACAATTGCTAGTGTTAAACTTGTATCGTTTTCAGGGCTAAATAATCAAACTCTATATAGTACTAAATGATCGAATTCTATATAGTTGCTTCTAGATCTAAATGTTCGAACTCATATTGATTTTAGCACCAAGTGTTCCAACCATGGATCATAAAGGATGGAGAACTGTGAGAATCCACAAGAGAAGGAATGGATAATTGCATTACCTAGCTGAATCCATAATCATATCACCATCTGACTTACAATTTATGTAACCACAAAAGGAGGCTATCAATCTCTCCTGAAAAACTAGCAAATGAAAACAACCTAAGAATATATATTCACTTTCGAAATGGATCAGTATTTGTTATAACTAAAACAATTAAAGTTGGAAACTCATGTCAATGAATGATCAAGGAAATTAGGAACAGTATGAGAAGGGGGTAAATTTCCCCATGATTAGATTAGATTGAGCATACAACATCAATTTCTTTCTGCTGCAATTAAACAGAAAAAAGAAGAAAAAATGGGACAACTTTAATGAGACATTAAAAGATTTGGTCTTTGGTTTCTTTTTGCTCTTTTTTTTTTCGCTTGTCTATTTATCTTTGAGGCAAACCAGAAAGCAGCCGCACTTCCCTACTTCCCAACGATCAAAATCTGAACTGAGGATTGACGTCCATTGCCCATGCAAACTTTGCCAGAAGTGACTTGTTGAAGATCTGCAATAACGATGCGTGAACAGTAACGATGAATCAAGAACTTTGATCATGCAAAATGTAGGATACAATGCAGTTTAATAATCATTGCGAGCGTGAAAATGATGCATGAACAGAGAAAAGAAAATTGTGTTCTTTCTTTTGTTATGAACGATTTAACGATGAAGTGATTGCAGAAAGAGTTCACCTTTTCAATTGGAACTTCATGCCGCTTGCACCAAGCAACGGTGATCCTAGGATCCAGGTAGTTGATTTTGGACGTGCCTAGTGCCACTGTTTTTAGATCTTCTTTGGTCTTCATGGCGAGTTCCATTTTCTCGATTTTTTGGGTGGTGGATGCAATCTTTTTCTCGATGCTGAAACATAGAAGACATGCAAATATGAGCAGCATACACTCACAAGATTCGTAGAACAATAGGAAACAAGATGGCAGAAGCTATGTTACGCTTCTGGGGTCAGGTTCCTCTTTTGCTTTCCATCTGAGTCCTTCAATGGAGCCTTCCCCTTCTTAGCACGGTCCAAATCAATTCTCAGCTCTTTTAACGTCCCCTGCAAAAAAGTAACAAGAGTCAACTCAACGCGTCAACTATGAAACACACACCGCAGCTTCTTGATAAGTAATGATGTTCCACAATGTTAACTACCTTGAGTTCCTCAATCTTCTCGGTCAACTTTGTCATTTGAGCACCATGGGATTTTGAAATCGTGCGCTGATGGTTACAGATAATTGCCACCTACAGCAATAAAAGTAAAAAATTGCACTGCCCTGTCAATTGTTAAAGATGGAAATTGGTTTAGTCATAAGCTGGCTTTACCTGCTTATTTGCTTGTTGATACACTACTACTTTTTCTGCCACATCACCATCTTCGGTTTCTTCATACAACTGTCAGTAGTCCAAAACAACACCAATAGTACATGATCAGAAGGTAAACTGAGCAGGGATTCAGGTTAGGTTACCATATACAAGCAAATTAATAGGTAACATGTCAAACAAACTAACATTCACAAGGACACTTTGTTTTCAAAAACAGCGTTTTTAGGCAACGCAAAAGATCACTCTCTACAAAATGTGGTTCTATTTTTACTTACTCTGCATTGTTATGTGTATAATCACCAATAGTAACGAATGATGTTCGTATATAGCCATTAAATTTGACACAAATTTAGATTAGCAGTTTTCAGGTTACCTTCCCATCCAATGTGATTGATGCATTATATGTACGAAAAACTTTTGCTGTAAGGCCTGGCATAAGTTCCTTTAAGTGAGCATTAAGCTTGCTTGTATCCAGTAGGTCAAAAAGGTCATCATTTGGTTTTTTCCCTGGGAAGGGAGAAAACAGCCACATTAACCAAATCCAGCAAATACTATTCCTATCTAAATAATATTTGAACAGTCCATCTTGCTCACCAGCCTGAAAACTTCCGATTGCCTTGTACACAGGAGGTTCAACCTCCACTGAGTTTTCGTATCGAACTGAATCTTTACCAAGGAAGTCAAACTGAATGATATGTCAGAAGCAAACACATAATCAATAAAATTTGCAGCAAGTGTTTACCCACATGAACCAAAAATAATTTTTAAAAGCCCATGCAAATAGAAAAGCAACCAAAACTTATAAATATTAAGAATGAAGGCAGCTGAAAAGTAAACTGCTTCCAGGAATATGCAGAATCGCTGCAACCCAAGTCAAATGAAAACAAAAGCAAAAATATGACACTAATGGGAGAAAATTTGCTTACTTTCAGTGTGTTTGGTGGAATACACTCTACATTTTCCACTTTCAGCGTACAACAACCAACAGTATCAGCTTCATCATCATCCTGCAAAAGGCAATCACAGATTACTGAGTCATGTGATCATGCCAGACTACACAATTCATGTCAGAACACTCTGTACCTAGGTTACACGTCAGACAAAAAGTTTGAAAGCAGATCAAATTACATTATACACAGAAGAAGTCAAGAATGATTTCACATCATAGGAACAATAGGAAAGATTAGTTATTTAACAAAGTAGAACACCAGAAAAATGCAGAAACAAAAGCATATCAGAGAGTTTGCTCCTAGTACAAAGTAAAAAAAGAAGAAAAAAGGGATCCATCCTGACTAACTTCAAAATGAGGTTGATTGGAGTTAATATTCATGGAAGAAGGCTCGTGAAAAGCCCTATACTAATAACAGAATTTCCAATGCAAGATGCTCAACAGCTCAAGGTAAATTACTGGAGCCACATATGTATAACTCCTATCATCCCATAATTAAACTGCAATAAGAGGAAAAATAAATCATGGTAACAATGGAGAAACCCAATCCAGAAAGGCAGTTAAAGAACCCACTCAAACTCATAGAACGTCAATAAACATATTTCATCAAGAAAAGGAAATGGAAGAAACAGGGAAACATACAGAGGGGTCATCATTATGGTCCTTTCCCCTTATTGGTAGTAAGGCACATATATCTATACCTTCTCGTTACCCGCCCTAAGAGCTAGCTTATCAATAAGATAGGTTGCAACTGCTATTTGCCGCTTCATGACATCTTTGCTAGTAAAATCTTTTGTGTAAGCCACTCGTATGTTATGTATGTAGTCCTGCAATAATAATGCAGATACATATTAAAGAATTGACCACTCAATCAAAGACATAAAGATTATTAATAACAAGCTTTTCACTACCTTCAACTTCCTTGCTTTCTCATATTTCTCTTTGTCACTTTGCCCTTTCAAGGAACTGCTGGCTGCCAAGAAGACATATTTGAATTCTTTTGGATTGATGGGATCATTCCAGAAAGCCAACCATGTCACCGTATTGTCATGCTTT
>CAODLS010764578.1:0-15118 GCA_948243855.1 Flueggea neowawraea
CTTGGAGGTGGAGAGCTCAGACACAATTGACAATGTCAAGGCAAAGATCCAGGACAAGGAGGGTATCCCACCAGACCAGCAGAGGTTGATTTTCGCGGGAAAGCAGCTTGAGGATGGCAGGACTCTTGCTGATTACAACATTCAAAAGGAATCCACTCTCCATTTGGTGCTCCGTCTCCGTGGTGGCATGCAGATTTTCGTGAAGACCCTCACCGGCAAGACCATAACCTTGGAGGTTGAGAGCTCCGATACTATTGACAATGTCAAGGCAAAGATCCAGGACAAGGAAGGCATCCCACCAGACCAGCAGAGGTTGATTTTTGCTGGGAAGCAGCTTGAAGATGGGAGGACTCTTGCTGATTACAACATCCAAAAGGAGTCGACATTGCACCTTGTCCTCCGCCTCCGTGGTGGTTTCTAAGCTGTTGGTTCTTGATTGTGCTTGTCGTGCAGCCATTATGTGTGACGTTTAAATAAGTTTGTGAAGTGTTAAAATTTGTCTTCCAAGTTTGTGAACTTTTCTTTTCTCTGTTATTAAAGATGGCGACAAAGGTCATCTATAATCTATAATAAATAAAGCTTGCTTTAAAAATATGTTTTTTTCCGTTATTGTTAGTAGCTTGCTTGTAGATGCTTCTAATGCCGGCCATGGAAGCGTTAATCAGTGGTGGATTTTTATCCGTTGCTTGATGATTAAGTAGATTTTCTGTGCTGTACTGTGGCTGCATTCTTGTGTAAAAACTGGACTTATCATCCGTTCAGCACACTTACCATCTGTTGAGCAGTTCTTCGGAATTTTGAGGGAGTCTTGTGCTAAGCGTTCAACTTTATTCTCCGCAGTGCCATGCGAAGCTAATTTATCAAACAACTAGCGTTTCGCTCCTGGGAAAAGCAAGCTAGAGTGCAAGTGTGATGATGACCACTTATTATCATTAAAAAAAATCACATTTTTTTGTGGCGCTTAAAGAAGAACCACGTAAAAGATTCCAACTGGGCAATCCAATTGTCGCATACAAGAATCATTCTGAGACATACAAGCTGCTCTCTCCACCGGCATGGCTTGGACTATGCTCCATTTTCCTCTTCCACCGCTGTCCGCCAAACTTAACGACCACAACTTCCACAAGAACACGATCAGTTATAGCAGATGCTCATCACTTGCAAGCTATAAAAGAATTAAAACAACAATCGTAGCGAAGGCAACAGAAAGCTCAGACAGCAGCGATGACAAGGATGGACCTGCTTTCAATCCTTTCGGTTTCGTCACAGACAACCCCTCAAGCCGCAGTGCCATTCAGCTTCCTGAATCCCCAGCTGAGGACGGCAATGTCGGCCAAATGCTTTATGTAAGTTAGCTATGTCCACATGAACAAAAGCTCGCATCTATTTGAATCAAATCAACTAATCAGTGGGTTTTTATTAATACCTACTACTGTAATGAATGTAGAGGATATAAGACAAGGGAAAGGAGTATGGTTCTTACATCAGATCAGGGAAATTCGTATGGTTCGTCAGGGAAACCGGTAAGTTTGTGACTATAAAGTTCTTTGCTTATATTTTCATTTCAAATAATTTATTCAGTAAGCACTTATATTGCATTGGCAGGGTCACCGGAGAGGAGCCGTGGAGCCATTGTCTACTTGCATGGTGCTCCTACCCAGTCTTTTAGTTACCGGATTGTCATGTCTCAGGTCATTAAACTTGTTAACTATCAAAAATCTTATCCTGTTAGTCTTTGATAGTCAAATTCTTTTTAATTTTTAATTTACTAGATGTCAGATTCTGGGTTCCATTGCATAGCACCAGATTGGATTGGATTCGGTTTTAGTGACAAGCCACAGCCTGGATATGGATTTGATTACACAGGTTTTGGCTTTTGAATTACTGTTAGTGGAATTGAATCTTAATTTTGCTGCTGTCTATTTACATTATTTACATCATCTCTGAAATCTTCTTGTCACAGAAAAGGAGTATCACGAGGAGTTGGATAAATTACTGGATGTCCTCGACGTCAAATCTCCTTTCTTTCTTGTTGTTCAGGTTTGAATACAGTTACTCAAAGTTGTTAGTAACTGACTCGTGGTTATCAGTCATATGCATCTGATTTGTGCCTTCTCTTGCTCTCCGCAAAGGGTTTTCTTGTAGGTTCTTATGGATTGACTTGGGCATTGAAAAACTCTGACAGAATATCAAAGCTAGTAATTTTGAATAGTCCATTGACTGAATCATCTCCTCTTCCTGGCCTGTTTCAAAAGCTAAGGTTCTTAATAAAATGCAAGCTTGATGAGTTGCACATTGTGATTTAGTTTTCTCAAACATTGTTTCTTTGACGTCCACATGTTTTTGTTCACTCAGGATTCCTCTGTACGGTGAATTCACCTGCCAAAATGCAGTGGTGCCTGAACGTTTCATTGAAGCAGGTAGCCCGTATGTATCCAAATAGACCTCTCTCCCCCGTGGAACAATGGTGGCATTACTCCGTGATGTGTGCTTGCTTTCTGACAATGCTAGCAAATATTTTGCAGTTATGTCCTGAAGTTGGAAAAAGCAGACGTGTACAGATTGCCTTATTTGAGGAGTGGTGGACCGGGATTTGGTTTGTAATCCATTGCTTCTCTAGTCTTTCACATTTTCCTGTTTTTCACTTTTCATAACTACAGTTGCCGTTTCCACCGAAGTAGTTTCTGCTTCAGGATAACATAGTTTATGCATTAGTGATTTGGTGCTTCCACTGTCTTCTTCAGCTCTTCTTGAGGCTGCAAGAAAGATAAATTTCAAAGAGACCGCACGCCAAATAGCTAGCGGCTTTACGTCTGAAAAGTACGATCGTCTGCCCCATCCTCCATAAGAGTTCTGTATATCTTTCACCTCCTTTGCAATGAGTCACTATAATTCACCATTGCAGATGGGATAAACCAATACTTGTGGCTTGGGGAATAGCAGACAAGTATCTGCCACAGTCTGTAGCAGAAGAATTTCAGAAGGGAAATCCTGACAATGTCGAGCTCAAATTGATTGAAGGTGCTGGCCACATGCCACAGGAGGACTGGTAATTACCGATATTGCAGCAACATTTGCTTGGATAGCTTCTTTTTTTTTCCCTTTTGACACTTACTCTTATGGGAATTTCTTTGCCTCTGCACCAGGCCTGAGAAAGTAGTTGATGCTCTGAGATTTTTCTTCTAAATTATCGAAATGGTGACAAACATTCATTTTGACCGGAAGGTGAGAAATATGACGAAGGAAGGTATCGTACTCTATTCTATTCTCCGACGTCTCTGGTAGATCGCACATGGAATTTGAACGGGGAACTAACTTTAGCAGAGATCGCCATGAAAAAACTTGTCTTGCATTATTTGTTTTTCTTATACATATTACTTGCCGTAACCTGTACAGCTCAATTGGACTTCTTTAATGGCAATTATTCTCTTAAATTAAATTCAAGATTCTATCGTAAACATGAGTTTTTTTTTTTTGTGTTCTGTTGCATCTTCATTACTATACACTTTTAGGAACGACATGATTAAACGTTATGGGAGCATTAGTACCAGGCAGCTGTATCTGTATTTCGCCACTCCTACATTAGCCAAGCTAGCCACACAAGCGAGATTAGGTCAAAACTCATGATGATATGAAACAAAATTTTCTACTTGGTGACATTCATTACATTAATATACCCTGGAATAATATCCCCTAAGCAGACCCAGGTCAAGCGTAATGCCTTGCAGATGCTTACAAAACTAAGGGCATTCGTCTTTCCAGCTTCCTAAATTAAGACCGGCGCCAAAAGCAGGGTCTATAATTTATAGAGGCAATCTACTTCACTTTCTTCTTCGGACCTCCAGCATTTCGATTGGAAGCACCTTTCTTGGATGCCTTCTCTGCCGTCTTGGCTCGTTTGTTATTGTTCACCCTTCCCCGCTGCCTCGTTTGCCCATCATCGATCTCATCATTACCAGCATCTTCATTGTTGTCATCTTCATTATCAACATCGCTTGAGTTGGATTTCTTTCGTGCTGGAGGCTTTTTCCCACGACTTCTAGGCTTCACCTCTCTCTTTGATTTTGATTGTTCAACTTTCTCTTCCTCAGGAGCTCCATCTTCATCGTTGCCACCCTCGTTATCATCTTCATTGTCATCATCACTAGATGTGGACTTTCTTTTTGTCGGAGGATTCCTACCACGACCTCTAGGTTTCATCTCCCTCTTTGATTTGGAAGGTTTAGCAGCTCCCAATTCCTCAGTTGCTCCATCTTCATCGTCACCGCCATCCTTTTCTTGCTTTGATCTATCCTTAACTTTTGTAGTTTGGTTCCCAACTAACTTCTGTAACTCTGGTACATACGCCGCTGTCTGAAAACAAATTTCAAGTACTCCCATAAACAGAACTATCCTTAAAAATCAACTGCTTATAAGAAACAGAGAGATGCAAAGCTCTGTTATCGAAAATACTTACTCTACTACAAACAGTGATAAAATCAATTTTCTTCCCTGCAATAAAAAAAGCAAAAGGATCAAATTGCCAAATTTATAAATGTAATAATTATAAGAAACTAAATGAAGTGAACTCTCAGAGTTGAGCCAGAATGTCTAATGGAATATCCAGAGTCTTATTTGTTAACAAACAATACAAGTAGAAAGCAGAAAACAGATGGGGGAGGCACACTGTGGCTATCTGTAACAAGAAGAAAAGAACCATCAAATAAATGTCATCCATTAGTCTGCTGTGTAGAGTCAGAGAGGCAAACCATCAACAAAATCCTTCCCAGACTTCTTTTCTCGGGAATGAAATATCCAATTTTTCGGGAACTGACTACTATCGGCCCAAACTTCTAGTGCTTTTTCAATGACCTGTGAAAGAATTGCTCTGTTAAAAATGATTAATCTCATTAAAGATCTCTTACCATTAACTTTTCCTGGCTTTTTTCCCCACCGAAAATGAAACAACCAATCAAAAGGAAAGTGGCTGCATTCGGCATCAACTTGAACAGCATATTGAATAACCTACAGTGTTTTGATCTCCTTTTCCATGAACTTTGCATATTTCTGCAGATCAAATACGTATAACAAAAAGAAGAACATGATCTTTTACCTCTTTGATACATTTGAGTAAAGTTGTACAGCTTTCTTTCGACAAGGTGGAAGCATTCTGCAGTGGATGAATTCTAGACTGTGAAAAAAAATGAAAATACACAATCATCAAATCCAAAACTGACGAGAGCCATAATGTAAAAAGCCAGCCAAACTTGATCATATAATAAGGTAAAAGAAAATAGATTCCAAAGAACCAAATATGGACTGTAAAAAATGTAAGCTTTCATCCAGCTATGGACCTAGTATTCAGTGGTCATATCTTTAAACATAGGCCATCATCCTTGGCAATATTTTCTCATTCTGGAATTTGGACTTAATGCTTAGAAACTCTTCCTTTAAATTTGCTCGCTTTATCTCTGATGTAAGCGCTCATCATTTCATCAACCACAATAACGCAGAAAAATTTTACAGACAGATAATCTTTAGAAAGTTCATGGATTTGACATAAAACATGTCAATTATGATATAATTCAACTACAGATGTTAAGGAAGAAATGATAATGTTATGAATATTGACTACAAAATCTCTGAACCTGTGGACTTGCCGACATTGTTCAAGCTCAAATCAAGAAAAAAAAGCATTTCCAGTAAAGTAAAGTGTACTTACTTGATATAGTACTTCATCTGCAATCCAATTGCCAATACCAGAAATAAAACTCTGCAGCAATCAACAAAGATTAGAGATCATACAATGATGCTTTGCGACAGGCATCAATGCATGACTGGTATAAGGATATTTTTACCTGTTCAAGTAACAGAGCCTTAATTGCCATTTTCTTCCTGCTCAACGATTCATGAAGTTCATCAACTGACATTGGCTCCAATAGAGCATCAGGGCCAAGCTCTGATATTGGAGGTACAGAAGCTGGCTAT
This sequence comes from Flueggea neowawraea, assembly GCA_948243855.1. Lineage (NCBI taxonomy): Eukaryota > Viridiplantae > Streptophyta > Magnoliopsida > Malpighiales > Phyllanthaceae > Flueggea > Flueggea neowawraea. The sequence continues at coordinate 5,968 of CAODLS010764578.1, forward strand.
ACTCCATAACAAAAGTTACAGTAATCATAAGCACTTGTTGGAGACGTATAGCTTTAGATGCATAAACAATAAACAGGAATCCCTTACATCTTCAAGCAAGCGGACTTTAGCAAATCGCCTCTTGTCGGTGAAAGAGAACTCCAAGCCATCATCCAGCTACAAAAGCACCAAAGCATATCAAACAATAGGATAACTAAAAGAACACTTGAGCTTTCTCGCCAATAAATTGCCATTCTACCACATAAATGTTAGGCAAAGAGCCGTATAGTTCCTGGTATTCCAACACTCCACCTCCCAGCATCCCTCGTCTAAATTAAACACGAAACTCCCTCTAGTCACAAACTTTTACAAGCTCTCATTACCATTTTACTTCCCAGGAATTCATTTAATTATTCCATGCTTACACATGAATTCCATCAAAGTAATATCAGACAAATACAATCCACAAAGTAAAGCAATTAATCCTTACTTCAATAAACACCTTCGAATATTTCGAAGGCCACTCATCTGTATCTTTCACAGCTGACCTGCAAGCAAAGCAATTATTTCACACAAATCAACAAATGCAAAATGCAACCCATCATAATAAACCAATCGCGTAAAACGCAAAAAACACCTCTTATATTTCGTAACAGCAACTCCCTTGATATAAACAGCACCAGCCATCCCTGAAAAGACACACACGCAAATTTAGCAAAACTTTAAAAAAAAAATCCATATGTACCATTCAAAATCTAGGGATTTCTCTCAGACGGAATTGAGAACCGACCGAATTGGAAGGAAGGAAATGGGGGAGAATCGAGTTGAAGCCAGAGGATCTTGCCCTTCCGCAGAGCTGAAATTAGGGTTTTTCCAACTAGAGCGGCCTCAAAATCGGCGGGAGAGACTCCATTGATTACCATCTCGTCATCCGCTACGATCGCTTTCTTGATCTTCTTCCCTATGCAGTGCTCCTCTATTGCTCTTCTCGCAGCCTCGACCTCCGGTAGCTCCGGCATTTTCGTCGATACACACCCGAACGGTTGCGTGAAGAGAAAGCGCAGTGACTGTGTGTGTGTGTGACGGGTTTTGGCGCGGGTTTTCCATTAACAGAGAGGGTGAACTGGAGGGTAGGTTGGTGGGGCCCATATGAAGGGTCTTGCCATGTCCCCAAGAGTTAATAACACTCGCGGTCACAAAGGTATAGAGAAATGTTCGGTGAAGTTACCAAACTGATTTTTTGTTGAGAACAGTCACAAAACTAAGTTTTTCAGTCAATTTGGGCCAATTTTTTCCAGTTTCCGGCAAATAAATGACAAAGCATGACACATAAACAAAAATTTTGACAAATTACTAGGCCAGATGGACAACTAATGCCACAACGACGTAGGAATGATGTTTGTTATCTGATTTTGGGTTTTGTTGTGAAACGGCGTCGACGGATCTGGAATTTATCATCTAGTTTTGGGTCTTATTGTGAATCAATACAGGGACGATGTAGGTGTGGTGTTTGTCGGTTTGGGTGTGGTTTCTTGAATTTAGGTTGTGAAATTGATATGACATGGATTTCAAAATTATTTTTTCTTAGAAAACTAAAAAATTAAATTGTTTTGAAATTGAAAATATAGAAAAATTGTTCTTAGATCATGAGTGGTTCACAATTTTAGGAAAAATGGATTGTGTTCTTGACTACTGCCAAGTTGAGATTTGTTTTGCGAGATTATATTAGGACTTCCACTTTGAAGGATTAGTCGATTTAATTTACTGGCAAAAATACGAGTTATTTTCAAGAAATGTTGTTCTTTAATTTTTATATTTTTATTGTTCTGCTTGTTTTGAATATCAACAATTTGATATTTAAATCAGCAACGACTTGAATGTCTTGACGTGACGTTTTTTTCCACATGGCTTGTTGATTTGTCATTACAAATCCTATTTGGAATGCCTAATCACAAACTAACTATTTTTTTTGGAAGAAAACGACCATTTTTTTTTGAAGACGACCATATTGACTACACTGAAAGGGGAAAAAAAACCCTTAGTTTTGTTACTACATTGAACAAAAATTCAGTTTTGTGACTTTAGTGAATGTTTTTTTATACTTTTGTGACCTGAAAAAAAACCTGACTTTTGTGATCAACTTAAAAAGAAACGCTTTTTGTGACTTTCGTAGACAAAAAATTTGTGTGACCATCAACGTTATTAACTCTCTATTTTCTACTCAACCATTTGTTTCAGATTAACAAAATCAAAACCTAGTAAAATACTCACAGTTCCCAAAAAAACATTTATCTCAGACAAAAAAAATATTATGGGTGTTTTTATATTTTTTTAGACATATTTACTATTTCTGCTACCAAAAATGTGCCAGTTTTTTTATTATTATGTAATTTACCTATAATATTGTGCAACCTGTTAAATATATCCAAAGCGAACACCCTCATTGTAGACTTAAATTTATTTTTTTAAATCAAATTATGCAAGTTTTTTTTTGTTAAATAATTTTATAATCTAGTTTAGTTTAAGAGAGTGAAAACATCAGCTCAATTTTTTTCTTTCGAAGTCTAGTTGGTTATAATTGTTTTTATAGTTAAATTAAGATGAAAGTACATGTCAAATCTTTTTAATACTGTATAAGTATATTTATTTAGGGCTCGTTTGACAATCTAATATATATTATATAGTTTATAATATTTTTTAATAATTAAAAAAATAAATAATAAAAAATAAATATATAATATATTTTTTAATAAAATTAATTATATATAATATATTATGTACTTTAAAAAATATGTTACATTTCACTTATGCCAAACAAGCCCTTAATTACTATAAAAGTAAATGACAAAATTAGTTGATATTTTGTTCCACTAGTTGAGCAAGTCCAACATATATTTTGACCGGCTTTGTGCACACCCCCTTTATCCTTCTCTTGTCAAATTTTCATCGTGGTAAAGACACATTATTTGTAAATATATATTGTATATTTAATAAAATATTTTACAGGATACTGAAAACCATTTAAAAAGAGGAAATAAGTATTATGAAAGAATCTTATACCGATTTAACAATAAACAATATATTTAGGAGGTTTGAGTTACTAACTTCGATTCCAGCGAAAATCAGCAACAAAACAATACCAAATTTGTTGTTGGTCTTGCAAGCAAACCACGGTCGAGTTGTCGATGGAAGTGCTCAATTGTTTCGTAGTCTAGATGCCTCGTAGATATGTGCAGGACTTAGTGGGGACGAAGAAGAACAACTTCTTCTTCTTCTTCTTCTTCTTCTTCTTCTCAGTGAGAGACGTTTCTCTCTCTCTCTCTATCACCTTTGTTATGTGTGTATATGAATGGTAGAAGAAGTGAAGACTTCTTATATAAGCTACCAAATGGGCTTGTGGGTCTAATGGGCCCATCTCGGGCCATTGCATTCTTAACCCAATGGTTTTACAAATACCTGGTTCACAAGTCACAACTTAGCTAAAAGAGTTTGATTCTCTACAATTGGTCTTGCCAATTGGTCTCGGTCCACAGTCCCGATTCACACATTGACCAATCGAGTTCGGTTCATTTATCATGGGCGAACTGCTTTTTCTAACATATTATTATCATTCCAATTAAGGGTGATTTTTTAGAGAACGGTGATCCTTCTTCCAAACTGTTAGAAAGTGTAAAATTTAATAGATGACATATAACAAATAATATATTTTTAAGTAGTTTAAAAATAAAACAAAAAGTGACAAGACTTCTAAAAAATATGCTAAATATTACTATATGTTTGTCAAACAAGCCCAAAATAACAAAAGTTATTAAATTTTGACAAAATATTTTTCTTTTACCTTTAAATTTACCACTAATCCTACAAAAGTTGGACGGCAATCCGAATCTTTGGCCAGTGGGGAATTAAATATATTTGCTCATTAAAAAGGTTATGGATCAAAAAGTAGCAAAAGGTTAAGTTGGAATCATAGTGGCTATGGAAAATGCTAGAAAGACTAGTATAGAAAATCTCGACGTATCTCACATATACAAGAGCAACACTCCAAACTTCCATTACAGGTCCATGGGGACAAAACCAACACCACCCACACAAAAATTTTCTGACCAAATATTGTCGAAATCGAGCTTCATATTAAGGATTTTATGACCAAATTTTGAATACCACAATTATAATTCAAGCATGTAATAAAATTTAGTGAATATGCATGCAACTCTCCATCCATGCCACAAGATATTGGAAAACGAACAATCATGCATCAATCGAAAGCAGCAGCTACGCACTTGGTTTCAGACATCATTTTCTTTTCTTTTTTTTTTTCTCCAGGCATTAAAAGTTTTTAGACAATTATGTCCAAACAAACAAAAAAGCAACATCTACTTAAGAATTCGTATATTATTTTCACCTTAATTGTAAGCTTCACAAAAAAGAAGAATCATCCTCATATCCTTAAAAATTCATGAAATTTTTTATTCATCGTATGTTTTAAACTTAAAACCGCATACTTTTAATAATAGTTTTTACCAACTGAACTATTTAATCTTAACAATCATTTACACGTTTAATTTATCCTTTGCTTTGAGTTTTAATTTTAGTTCTTCTTGTCTTTTTTTTTTCCTTGAAAATCATCGACTGGTCCTTGGCTTGCCTACATACTTGATCAATTACTTGGAGCATGTATTGGGTTATTATTTCTAGTTGCATAACTGATCAGATTAAACATGCATACGAGTAGTCCCGATCAAAATAAGAAACATATATGTGAGTTGCCCTCTGATCGACTTTACTCCAGACTACAAGTTGCGAGTTTAACATAAACATGTTCCATGCAGTACAATCATATGTTCCATGCTTATTATTGTAACTTGCATAGTTGTATTCAGTGTTGATACAATGCTAATAACTATGAGGACCAACCTATTTAATCACTTTGAATATTGTTAAGCCTTTCTCGTGTATTATTGTACATATACTATAACCCAAATTGATATTGTAAGATGAAAGGGACCGCCATGAAACCAAAAAGTTTGGCATAAGCAGATAAGCATCATCCGCTACCTCATTCTAATTATATTGTTTTAGCTAAGCATTGCACAATATGTATCACATGCCTTAAAACCTACCTGTCACGTTTCTACGTATATAGGTGATGAACTGTTTCATTGGAGAGGAAAAACCTTAATTATGCTTATAGGTTTAGCTAGGATCTTGATTAGTGAAATAATTATGTGGCTTAATTTAAAAATGGTGACAAGAAGAGTGAAGATGCAGTTTTGTGTGGATTAATTATATATAAAGTACTGCGTATTAAACATTGTGGTATTATATTAACAAATAATCGACTTTTGAAATCTTACGTTAGTTCAGTCAGCAAGTTTGGACAAATGTGATTGTAGTAAATAAACATGAATCACCGATCTCCAAACTCGATCAGTATCGTCGGAAGAGCTAATTAATGACACTGCCTCCGATAAACTATTTACTGGATTTTTATTTTAAGAAAAAGAAACTGTGGCTCCCAAGTCGCTAAATAAACTCTTCAAAATTCAAAAGCAACATCAATTAATTTTCCAAAAATTTAAAGCCGACTGCAAACTAGTGTGATGGTGTCTGCCACTTAAAATTCCACGAGGATGATCAAGAACCGTACATCATTTTTTATGGTGCCATCCATGACAAACACTACACATTAATCTACAATTCTTTAGTTGTTTTCTTAGAAATTTTAATTTTCCGTTTTACACTGATCGGTTTATTAATTTAATTATGTATTTAGTCTATGACTTTTGTGTGAAATAGGATTATTAATTATCGCCGTCGACGTCGTTGTCTAAATACCTTTGGTTCAAGGCCGTCACTGAAGAACATTATAGAAAAATAATAAGGATTATTCTCTCCCGAACACTTGGACCTGTGTTTAAGGATTTGTTTATGACAGATTATTACAGTAAAACATGGTTGATTGATTGTATTGATTAAAAGTTAATTAAGATAATTTGATTTATTGATGGAGATGAAATTCTTTAAGTTTGCACTGGTTACAAGTACCATCTTTTCCTTTCTTTTAAGACGTAACATTCTTGATTCTCATTGTAGGGACTGCGTCAGTATATACGGTTCGCAGTTAATAAATTTCCGTCGAGCAGTCACTTAGCAATTGTGCATAGATCAGAGTATTTCCGCACTCATATGATCATTTATTGTAGTGAAATAATGGTTTAATATACTCCTAGTACATATAATTTGTCCTTGCTAGTAGTTTTTCCACTGTACTTGAAAAGGAGGAACTTGGAACAAATAATATACATGGTTAGTGGTTAACGTGCTAATTGTGCATAGATCTTATGTCAAGATCAGAATAGGGCTTTAAAATCCCATAGAATGCACTTAATTGGAGGAAGGAATTCATCGGTGCTTTAATTTCGAGATAATCATCCTCTCTTTATTAAAAAATAACTTACAACCACCGAATTGATACTTTGTGCATTGTTCGGTGTGTAATTATTTGTGTTTAATGTCTGATTTATCTCATTGATTATCTTTTTCTTTCAGTTGATTAGATTCAGCAATCTAGTAATCAACACTCAGTAAATTAACCCCCAACAAATATTTTCATCTCTACCATCTAATAAATAGAATGTCTTAAAACCAAAATATTAATTTACATCTAAAATAATAATATTTTGGATATACAGTCGTTTAAAATCTGGAGCCAGAGTTTTGTCTCTCATAAGGGATCTACCCGATTCAAACGGTGATTAGTCTGAACGTGATAATGACTTAAAGTTGCCGTTCACAATTGAAGTCTACCCAAAACACCTCGTGGTCTGATAAAAAAGAAAAAAACTAATAATATCTTAATAAAATTGAACAATTTTTGTGCGCACTTGAACCGTAAAAAAGAAGAAAATGGTAAAGGGTCAATCAACCCGTAATGGCATAATCAAAGTGACTAAATACAAACATTAATCACCAATAAAAATGTGACAAAAACAATAAGGAATTAAACAAATTAACCTACCAGTTAAGCAGATTCTCTCCATGAGGCCAAATTAAACATCTCCACACCACAGTCCCCCAAATAGAAGGCAAAACCAAGGGACCCAAACAGTTGATAAAACAAAAACTGAACGGCTGCACAGCAACTCATCCAAGCAATGCCACGTGGCAGTCACTAACAGGTCACCCTCTGAACCCCACAGTTTTGTTTGGGTGTGAGTGCTCGGGTCTTATAATTAACCCACTACACAGAGAGATAAAGAGGGAAAGAGAGAGAGAAGAGAGGGAGAGGCAATCTAAGGTTTTAGCAAGAAGGAGAGGCCAGGATTGCTCGCAAATCTAAAAAGAGGGTAAACCCAACCAAAACCCTAATCTTTTCTCTCCATTGAAGCCTTTCACAAGATTTCCCCCCCTCTCTCTCTAAAAAGGTCCTACCTTTCTTGCTTCTGTCCTTTTCTCTCTTCATTTTTGCTATCTTCATTTCTGGCCAATAGGGAAGCCCTTTTTGTTATCTCTCTATTCTATATTGACTGTCAATAACTTTATCGGCACTTCTCTTTGTAGACTAGCTCCAATGATCCTTGAAATGGGTGTCTGAATTTGATTCTCTCCTAAAGCTTAGGCCCTTTTTCTCTAAAGTTTTGGCCTTTTTTTTCTTTTCTTTTCTTTGTAGTTGTTTTATTAGTCCTTAATCACAGTCTGAAAGTAGAAGAAGAATTAAGACCAAACAATGCCTCCAAGGTCTGGCAGAGGCAAGTCAAGTAAAGCTAAGTCCGAGAAGAAAAAGAAGGAGGAGAAAGGTAATAATTATTTTTTCTCAAGTTTTTAGTTAATTACTAATTTATTTGATTTGTGCTTGTTCTTTTTTTTTTTAAAAAAAGATGTACATAATTGTTTTTGGTGTTTTGGTGGTTTTGCAGGAGTGCCCAGTTGTGTTGATATCACTGTCATCGCTCCATACGAGTCCCAAGTTGTACTCAAGGTACTGATTCTCATTTAATACCTGTAACTTTGTCGGGTTATGCCTGAAAAAGAAAACACAACATTATTCTTTTAGTTAATTAATTGAAAGGGTAATTAATTGTTTATTTGTTTATATTGTGGTATGTTTTTGAGAAATAATTAAGTAACTATTGGCTTCTGACAATAATAGTTGAATGTTTTCTCTTTCTTGAAGGGCATCTCCACTGACATGATACTTGATGTGAAAAGGTTATTGGCTGTAAATGTGGAAACATGCCACCTAACCAACTACTCTTTATCCCATGAGGTTCGAAATCTTCAATTTTTTAACCAAAATTAATAGTTCTATATATTTTTATATAACTGAATGCATAATCAAATAAATATATATATAATATTTGCTGTTTTCATCAGGTGAAAGGGCATAGACTGAACGAAAGAATGGAGATTGCGAGTCTAAAGCCATGTTTACTCAGAATAGTTGAAGGTAGGTGAAGCCCTTCACTTACCTTATAATTTTAAACGACCCTACCAAACATTCAACATCAACTTTATATATATCGGACTCGTTTGTTAACAATATCATATTGTATATTTTATAGAATATATAATATTTTATTAAAAGATGTGTTATCTTTTTATTTTTTTTATTATTCACTCATTATCAATCACAAAATATTATATGCTATATATTATATATTGTAATGACAAACGAGCACATCATTAACCTTCCAATTATCTTATTATTATAACTAATTTGAATTAATTATACTTCATAGTCATGCATATGCAAGTAATCACGCCGCCGGCGTGGGAGCATATATAGATATCGCCGCCACATACGATATTTATATCCGATGACGCAGCCGTGACTGCACGAATTGATATGATTAAATTAATCAAAACAACTCAAAGTTTGATTTATTTACATGATTGATATCGCTTTTAGCGCTAATTAAGTGAGAAAACATTTGTTTAATTGATTTTTATTTTGTGTTTTACAGACAGCTTTAGACGCATTATAAAATAGTAAGTTGAAGAGAATTAAGAAAGTTTGGTTGATTAATTATTTAAGCTAATATGGTGTTGGTTGGTTCCACCGGCGGCCACCTCCTCGTAAGAGTGAACAAAACAGCACCATAGGAGTTGTAATCAACATGCATTGCACTAGAGAAATTAAACTTGTCCTTTTCTTACTGTCGTGATACCTTGT
>CAODLS010764646.1:0-19043 GCA_948243855.1 Flueggea neowawraea
TCACACCTTTAAAGCCAACAAGGTTGATTGCGGCTCACACCTTTAAAGCCAATAAGGTTGATTGTGGCTCACCCCTCTAAAGCCTACAAGGTGATTACAGCTCACCCATCTAAAGCCTACAAAGTTGATTACAGATCACCCATCTAAGGCTAACAAGGTTGATTACGGCTCACCCCTCTAAAGCATACCCAAGGTTGATTACGACTCAAACATCTAAAGCCATTATAATGTTGTTTTCTGTAGGCTCACAATAAACCTTTTCTCACTCTCAAAGTGTTTACAATTGGTTTAGAAACAATGAAGCTTTATGCTATAGTTTGGTTGTATGAAATTGATGCTTTTGATCTTGATCTCTAACTTGATTTGGTGTTTTGGAGTGATGGGAATGATGAAAATGATTTTGACTTGAATCCATATGATCATCCACATTTCCTGTCCTTCATTGATGTATTTATAGCCTCTCCAATTGATATGATCGTTGGTGGAGATAAAATAGCCGTTGGAGTACATTTCTGTCCGTTGCAGTTTTCTGGGTTGATGATTCACTCGAGTGACACCTTTTGATTACTCGAGTGATCTGATGCATTGATTACTCGAGTGACACCTTGAACTCTGACTTACTCGAGTGACTCTTTCTGTTTACTCGAGTGATATGACACATGGATTACTCGAGTGACACTTCTTGTTACTCGAGTGATACAACTTCAGCTCGTATTCCATTCCTCTGTTCTTCATGCATTACTCAAGTGATGAATTGGCTTACTCGAGTGAAATAAACTAGGCACAAATGTTACTCGAACGAATAGGTATCTTACTCGAATGAGGCTTTGACAATATCATTTTGTTCATCATCAAAACATAAAAAGGATCTTAATGTTGATCACCATTGATCCAACAACTACATGGTTTCACTCTGCATTTCAGTATCTGCTCGATATAACACACAAGTATCATCCATACATACACCCCATTACATTAGCATGTTCTTTGTCAATAGCCTTCCTTTAACAGCCAGCCAATAAATAAAAGCATGCTTAGGAATATGATTTGTTCCCCATACTAATCTCCACCAGTGAACCTTAGCAGTTTTTGGTCGAAGATACTCCCAAGCCAAAGCAATGGTGTAAGTACCACTAGTCATTTTCTAGCTAATAAGATTAGGTGCATCTTCATGTATACTCTGCTGTTTAATCAAAGACCAAGCATTTGCAACTTGAGGTGTAATACGGTGCGGGAGTCTCCATCTCCCTCTGCAACGTCCCTGACCTGTGCAATTTTGGGAATTTGAGCATTTTCTACACATAGGTGAGAAGAAATATCAGTAATAGATTTACCTCCAATCCAAGGATCGAACCAGAAGGAGAAAGTCTTGCCATCCCAAAAAGAGTAACAAAATGATTCCTTAAAAACACTCTTAGGTCGTAATAGGTTGTAAGTCCTAGTAGGGGGCAATGGAATAGAAATCCAAGAGGGGGTGAATTGGATTTTTAGCAAGTTAGAACTTTGTTGAAAATCTTTTACAAATTAAAACAAATAACAAAGTTTTCTTTCAAACTTAAATCAAATAGTAAATGTGAAGCTCTAAAGATCCAATCCACACACAACAATATAAATCAAATGTAAGTGCAAGGCAAAGTAAAGTAAAGAGAGTAGGAAGAGAGAAATCAAAGCCCAATATTTATAGTGGTTCGGTCCTCTTGACCTACGTCCACTCCTCTAGCCTCAACTAGAGAATTTTAATCCACTATCAACCTTACTTGCGGGTGGAGGCAAAAACTGTTACAACTTGTTTTTGCAGGATTAACAAGAAAAACTTTACACCTTGTTTTTGCGGGCTCAATAAGAAAATTGTTTTCCTAGTTTTTGCGGGCTCAACTAGCAAACTTGACCACTTATTTTTGCGGGATCAACAAGCTAAACCGAGCTACTTGTTTTTGCGGGATCAACAAGTCAAACCCAACTCTAGTTTTCTAAGGCTCACTAGCAACCACTCTTGTTTTTCTAAGGCTTAACAAAAAAATCTATTTACCCCAAGTAAACAACCTTGCTTGTTACAGATTTAACACAAGTGTATAACAGATTTGAAGTTCACAAAAATCCAGAAAATAAGATAGCAAATAAATAGCTCAAATGAGTTAAAAATGTAGAAGTGAGAGATAAAATGATTAGCAATTCTTGGCAAGGGTATCTTGTTGACTTCGTTTTGATGATGATGATGATTGCAAAACATCCATGAAAGATGTGCTAAGTTGGAAACTTGTTGATATCTTGATACAAAGCGACTTGTACATGATACAAGTCACTTTTATCACATTAAAGAAATTTTGGGTTAACACAAGTCACGTTGACAGGACTCATTCAGGAAACAGAAGGATTCCAAATCATACAAAGTGACTTGTACATGATACAAGTCACGTTATAACCTTTTGTATTGATTGCACAAGTATACAAGTCACGTTGCAAGGAGTACAAGTCATGTTTTATGATGACTAGATGAGGACAAAGCCAAAACGCTCCTCGAGATTTGAATTTGAATATTTTATGACATGGTGACGTGAATTAAATGTGCGATCTTAAGATGAAGTCAACAACGCACGTTGCATGAGGTACAAGTCACGTTGAGAATTTATTGGGTGAATTGTGCATATTCTGGAGTGAATAACAACGCATGTTGAACAAGCCACAAGTCACATTGATACCTAATCAATGTACGTTGCACATGATACAAAGCACACAATACCTAATCAATGTACGTTGTACATGATACAAAGTACACTATATCTGATGTCAGCATTGTACAACATTTAGAATTATTCCACAATGGCTTCTTCGAGGCTCCAACGGCTATATCTTCAAGAGTGGCTATAAATAGATGTCCCTAGACAGAAGAGAAGTAATAGATACCCTTACCAAGAATTGCTAATCAATTTATCTCAATTCTACCTTTCTAACCCATTTGAGCCACTTATTTGCTATCTTATTTTCTGGGTTGTAAACTTCAAATTTGTTATACACTTGGGTTAAATCTGTAACAAGTAAGGTTGTTTGCTTGGGGTATATAGGTTTCTCGTTGTGCCTTAGAAAAACAAGTATGGTTGCTAGTGAACCTTAGAAAACTAGAGGTGAACAGTTTCCTAGTTGAGCTGCAAAAAAACTAGAGGTTTAGTTTTCTTGTTTGTCCATAAAAATTCTTAACAAGTGGTGTAAACGGTTTTCCTCTACCCGAAAGTGAGGTGAACGCCTAGTTGAGGTGAACGGTTTGCTTGTTGAGCCCGCAAAAACAAGTGGTGTAAACGGTTTTCCTCTACCCGAAAGTGATGAGATAATGGATTAAAATTCTTAAGTGGATCTCAATGAGTGGACGTAGGTCAAGGAGGACCGAACCACTATAAATTGATGATTTATTTTCTCTCTCCCTACTCTATTTACTTTCTTTTATATTTGTGAATTGGTGGTTTTATTGCTTCCACATTTAAGTTTGATTTTACTTATTTTAAGCTTTGCTATTTGGTTTAATTTGCAAAAGTTTTCAACAAAGTTTTTAACTTAAAAATCCAATTCACCCTCTATTGGATTGTCATTTCTTATTAGGACCAGAACTTTCATATCTCTTACTTCTCTTCTATCCAGAGACGTCTATTTATAGATATTCTTGAAGATATAGCCGTTGGAACCTTGAAGTAGCCGTTGTGAAAGATAAAACATTCTGTTTTAAATGATGTTACCTTGTACAACGTGCATTATATATCCTACAACGTGCATTGATCATATACCAATGTGACTTATGGCTTGTTCAACGTGCGTTGTTCTTTGTTCCAGAATATGCACAATTTACCCAATGAATTCTCAACGCGCCTTGTACCATCTGCAATGTGCATTGTCGATTACGCTTAAGATTGCACCTTTAATCCACATCAGCTTGTCAGAGAATATTCAAATTTAAATCCTGAGGAGCGTCTTTGCTTTGTCCTCATCTGATCATCATCTAACGTGACTTGTACTCTTTGTAACGTGACTTGTATACTTGTGCAATCAATCCAGAAGGTTGTAACGTGACTTGTATCATGTACAAGTCACTTTGTATTTATATAACATGACTTATATCATGTATAAGTCACTTTGTATGATTTGAAATCCTTTTGTTTCCTGAATGATCCTCGTTAACGTGACTTGCATCCATATGAAACGCGACTTGTGCTAGATCTGAAAACCCATAATTTTTTTGAATATGATCAAAGTGACTTGTATCATGTACAAGTCACTTTGTATCAAGATATCAGCAAGTAAAGTGATTTGTATCATGTAGAAGTCGCTTTGTATCAAGAGCACATCTTTCATAGATATTTTGCAATCATCATCATCAAAACCGAAGTCAACATGGGTAACTCCAACTCCAGCTAGCATATAGTGTCTTTACAATAGCATATAAACTCATTATTTTCAACTTATTATGGCTTGCCCAACAAGCCCATAAACTCTCTTTGCTAGTCAACAAAACCAAAATATTTTCCCCATTGTTGCATAATTCCATAAAACCAAATCTTTAATCCCTAAACCCCCTTCTTTCTTTGGCAAACATATCTCGCTACTAGCAACCAGATTCTTTTTGTTCATCTCACCCTTTCCAGACCATATAAAATTTATGCAGAAGCGATCTATCTCTTTCCATATTGTTGAGTTTCAGTTTTGATGATTTTAATCAAACATGTGAAAAAGTTAAGCAATACACGTTACAATTTATTCTAAGCCCATAGCAGTATGATCAAAGTGCGCTACACCCCTTGCAAGTCACGTTGATCATACTCAAGGATTTCTTGATTTTCCAGAAGTGTTACAAGTTGCGTATCAGAGGTTACAAGTCACGTTAACATAACTCACTCATGAAGGAGAATGTATTCGAATCATACAAGGCGAGTTTCATTGGGATCAAGTCGCATTATGCGCATAAACAACTCTCGACCTTGATTGCACATGCATATAAGTCACATAGACGGGATGTGTATCAGACATGAACTCGACTTGCAAGGCAACGCCAATCAAAATTTCATTCCACCTTAGGTCACGTTGATGAGAAAAGGAGTCATTTTTGAAGAAAAACATCAATGCATGTTGCAAGACTTACAAGACACGTTGACGAGGGTGATGCCAGCATCTGACAAGTTGGTGCCTCAGGATTCAAATTTGAATATTCTTTGACGTCTGACAACTACACGTGAAGAATCAAAGGTGTGATATTTGAAGATCGATAACGCGCATAGAAGCCTGAAGTGGCTATGATAAACGCACATTGAGGCTTGATCAAAATAGGTTGCAAGGATGTAAGTCACGTTGTGATTTGAAAATTTCCAGGTGATTGCTACTGATGTAGACATATAGCGCATTGAAAAAAAAAACAAGTCACGTTGCACTAAATGGCATTTGAGACAGTAGATATCAAGCTTTGTACAAGACATGCTGAAGAAGAGCAAGTCACGCATCATACTTATGACGCATATACAACGCACGTTGCATACTAGTCTATGCACATTATGCCTACTGATGTCATTAAAATCAGAATTTCTCTTTCATCTCACAACAGTTATTTCGAGACCCACAATGGATATATTTTGGAGTCTGCCTACAAATAGAGGTCTGCACTTTAAAGATAAAGTGAGAACATCTTGAGAGTGTGCCCAAGCTTTGCTAATTTCATTATTGACTTCCCTTCTCTAAATGCTCTTAAGTTCTTACACTCCAACCAAGCTTTTGAGTTGTTGTTTGCTTTCTGAGTTGGTTTGGGAATACCTTTCCTTATCTGAGAAATCTACTGTAATCAAACTTTGGTGTTAAAACTTGAGGGTAGTTTAGGTTTGCTTGTTATTGCCTTAAAAACAAGTAGTTGTTGGTTTTCTTGTTTTGGTCCAGCAAAAACAAGATTGTAAAGGTTTCTTATAAGCCTGCAAAATAAGAAGTGTAAAGGTTTCACTCCACCCGGAAGTGAATAAGAATCATAGTGGATTGTAAGCTTTCTAGTGAGCTAGAAGAGTGGACGTAGGTCAAGGAGGACCGAACCACTATAAATCTCGGATTTGTTTCTCTATCCCTTAATCTCTTTACTTTCAGATTTTGTGGTTGTGTGTTGGATTGAGATATTGTTTTGTTTTACAAAAGATTACAAAAAGTTTTCAAAAAGTTTTAGTTTTTAGCAAGAAATCTAATTTACCCCCCCTTAAATTGCCATATTGGGATTACACATATAGAAGCAGGCAAGACAAAAACAAAGCAAAGATATACATGTAAGCTCCTCAAAACTAAGTTTACAAGATGTACCTAGCCTCTATACGAAATTGTCCTCACAACCCAACATGTAATTCTTGATAGGATCTTCTGGAGCAAGGCTGAACAATGTTCTTTTTTAAGGCTGGTTGACACCAAAGATATCTCTAAGTAGGTGACAGGTAGGTGCCCCTCTTGGAACTTAAGAAACTCCAATATTTTCCTTTTCTCCTCCTTCCTAACACCATTGAAGAATGCAACACTCTTAGAATCATTGACAGATAATCTTGAAACCTTAGAGAAGTGCTCCAGAATATCCCAACATTCAAATTACACAATTTGTTATTTTAATTAAATTATGTGATGTTCAAATACCTTCAATAATTTCACTAATTCAGATTGATTTAGATTCAAGTAGGATTTTGTAGGTGGCTAAATTTTTCTACTGCATTTTAAAACTTCCCGGTAATTAGAACTTAAACTAAAAAACTTCGATTAAAAGAAGAGAAGACCTTAGCATTTTATCGACAACCATCAATGGTTGCGTTTACTTGATTACTTAATTATGTGTCTGTTGAGATAACTCCTCAAATCTCACATCAAGTAGGAGAAGGTTTGGAGTGAATCCCACATTGGTTAGAAATGGATTTGGAAAAATTACTTGTCCCACATTACTTAGGTGTGGAATTGTGAAGGGGTCTACCTCTTATAAATAGGCTTTGAGTCCAAGTTGTTAGTATCATAAATCATGAACTAGTTAATTAGATGTGTAACTTGGGCTTGAATTTGTGAGAGTGAGAGGGTTTTTAAAATTGGATCCATCCAAAAATTGTAATATTATTTTAGTGGAGTTTGTAGACGTAGGTCTATTGAGGGACCGAATCACGTTAAAGATTTCTTGTGTTATTTTCTATTTTTCTCTATTATTTATTTTCTTGTGTGGGGTTGTTTATGTATTTGGGCCTCAACAAATGGTATTAGAGCGAAAGACTCATTCTAGGGAGGAGAATAGAGAAAGAGTAGAAGCAGAGTTGCAGAGAAGATGTTTACTACAACATTGAAGTATGAGGTTCCATTGTTTAATGGAAAGGGCAATTTCACACTATGTTAGAGCACAATTCAAGACTATTTGGTGTAGCAGGGTCTTGACATCGTATTGGATGGTGAAAAACCTAGCGGTATGAAAGATGGAGACTAGAGTATCATTCAGAGGAAAGTTGTCAGTACTATCAGGTTAAGACTTTCTACCCAAATTAAAATTATTGTGTTGAAGGAGACATCTCCTAAAGCTTTGTGCAAGAAGTTGGAGAGAACATATTTATTGAAGTGGTTAACTAACCGATTGTGTCTGAAGATGGATCTGTACACTTTGAGAATGGATGAAGGAGATAATATTGTGACCACATTAATAATTTCAATCAGTTAGTTTATAAGCTATTGAATTTGGGTGAGAAAATTGAAAAGGAAGAGCAATCATTGCTTTCGTTAGCATCATTATCTAAATATTTCAAGTCGTTGGTGCAAACGATGTTAGTAGGGAAAACACTTTGCAGTTGAATGATATGATGACATTCTTGAAGGAGAATGAGAGGATGGTGATGGTCTTTAATTACTCATAGCTGCAAGGAATGATGAAAGAGGAAGGAATCGCGGGAAGGGTTACCGTGGTGGAAGATCAAAATCTCGACTTAGAGGAATGAGTACTGTTTAGTGCTATTATTGTATAGAAACTGTTCACATGTAATCTTGTTGCCCACAGTTTAAGTAGGACTTGAAGAATCTACAAGGAATGATAAAGGGTAAGAGAAAAGTTGGTGATTATTCGATTAATGTGGTTGAAGATTATAGTGATGTATTGTTGACTGCTGCTAATGATCTTGTTGGTGATTACCCTTAATTACTCATAGCTGCAGGGAATGATGAAAGAGGGAGGAATCGCAGGAAGGGTGACTATGATGGAAGATCAAAATCTCAGCCGAGAGATATGATACTGTTGAGTGCTATTATTGTGGAGAAATCGGTCACATGCAATCTCGCTGGCCACAATTTAAGCAGGACTTGAAGAATCTACAAGGAATGATGAAGGGTAAGGGAAAAGTTGGTGATTTTTCAATTAATGTGGTTGAAGATTATAGTTATGTATTGTTAACTACTGCTAATGATCTTGTTGAAGATCATTCTAGTTGGGTGTTAGATTCTTCTACTGACATGCATATTTGTAGAGATCAAGTTTGTTTTGACATTTTGCAGAAAGAAGGAGATTTTGGCTACATCCATAACGTTAGCAATTCAAAGTTGAAGATCAAAGGTGTTGGAAGAGTTCGCTTGAAGCTCCATAATGGTGTTGTAAAAAAACTTGTTGTTTTAAAGTTTGTGCATAGTGCAAGAGCCAATATAATTCTTTGGGTGAATTGGCGTCACATGGGTACAAGTATGTTGGTGACAGAGAGTTCTGTAAGGTTTTCAAAGGTGATAGCTTAGTGTTGCAAGAAAGGGGAAAATATTTATTATTTGGATGAGTGCTCCCTTAATAATGGAAGCAACAGGACAAATAAGATAAAAACTGCAAAAAGAGTTCAGTTTTCTGAAACTATTGAGATATGTGAGAATTTGGATAGAAAGAGGATTTATTGGGATAACTCCCCGAATCCTACATCAAGTAGGAGATGGTTTGGAATGAATCCCATATTGATTAGAAGTGGGTTTGGAAAAACTACTTGTCTCACATTGCTTAAGTATGAAACTGTGTAGGAGTCTACCCTTATAAATAGGCAATGAGTCCAAGTTGTTTAGTATCACAAATCCTGGCTAGTTAACTAAAGGTGTAAATTGGGCTTGAATTTGCGAGAGCAAGATGATTTTTACAATTTTGTCCATCCAAAAATTGTAATATTATTTTAGTGGAGTTCGTGGACGTATGTCTATTGATAGACCAAACCACGTTAATTTTTTTGTGTTCTTTTCTCTATTTTTTTTTGTGAGTTTGTTCGTGTATTTGGGACACCAACAGTGTCATGTTTTTAGTATAATAATGGAACTTTGTTTTTTAATTTGATCACTCATTTTTAATTTTATAATGAAGCAATCACTCCTTATGAGTTGATCGTCCATCTCAATTTCGAATTAATTGAATAAATTATAATGTGTTTTTTGATATAATCATGAACTTTTATTCATTTTTTGTCAGTCGCTGAAATAGTAACATTAGTGGTCTGAAACTAAAACAAATAGTTAACTAACTGGAATAATTAATTATGAATATAATTAAGCAAATTGAAAATAAAATCCATTTACTATATTTAAAAATACCCAAAATAAAATCACAATTCATGAACTTTGCCACTACATTGACCGTCATATGACCCCTAAATTAATAAAATTTATAGAGAAAACACGAATTTGTACCTAATTGGAAACAATTAAACAAAAAAAAAGAAAAACGAAACGAGTTCTTCTAAGGAAGTCGTCTTCAAGATGTGAAAAATTCGGGTTCAGTTTAAATTGGAATCTAGCATTTAGAGTCCAATCTCCCTTGACAAACTGAAATTTGAAAAAACGTACGTAAAGTGAAATGAGTAAAAGGAGAAATTAACATAAAGTCGGATTAACCATCCGGGTGGTAGACCAAATAATATACACACCCCTTGTGTTGCGTAACGACGTGGGTTCATATCGCAGTGAAAGTAATTATGCAACTTAGAGGTTGTTTCTAACTGGCCAATTTTAGGGATGATGACATAGACTCTCTAACAGTTATGGACTCACTCTCGTCTCATCTTTCCAAGAAGAGTGACAACCACTATAGGCAGGGGCGGACCTAGGGGTTCTGGCATGATCCTATGACCCCACTCGACTCTATTGTTTCTTTATTTATAGTTTATGCATGGTTTATTAAAGGTATATAATATGTATTTATAATATAATATGAGAAATTGACACATTATATATAATATATGGTTTTAACCAATTATAAAATACCACTTTTTTTGCCGTCGAGCCCCCCTTGAATGTTGTTCTGCACCCATCACTGATTATAGGCCCATGGGTGAATGTCTTTTATGTGATGACTTGAACCTAACCTTCTAATGATTAATTATTAGGAATTTAAATGATTGAATATCAACTATTTTTGAAATCGAGTGACTAAGAAAATAATGTGGACAATTATATGTATATTGCACTGATCTCCCATGTCAAATACAACTAGCTAGCTGAATATCCAGTTGTAACATCCAATTATGATCACATGAATGAATGGACCAATATTCCCATAAAAACACCACAACATCCAATGGGACTGAACATGTGCAGCCGTGAAACATGCCCCAATACAAAAATTGGATATTTAATTTATTTATGGTGTTCATAATGTAAAGGAACATTTTTTTATGGTGGAAGTTCATTAAAAACACATTTATAGTATATGTACTGTATCTTAAAAAATTGATTTTTTGATATGGTCAAAATAATCCTCTTACGGAAACCTGGAACTTATGATCAAGTGAGAGCAAATAAATTACTTATAAAAAAATTAAGAAAATATTTGAATTGGTTGAATGCTACAATATTTCATTGTAACTGAAAAGGATAAACTGGATGATTAAGACAAAGTAGTGTGGAACACAATAAAATTGGACATTTGAACACAATTTATTACCAAATTGAACACAATTAATTGATTGACATACACTTTTTGTTCTTGATTAAAAAAGGAAAGACGTACACTTTTTGTTAACCCTTTAGCAACAATTACTCCCAGATCTATTGAACAAACTCCAAGATAATTAATTTAGCATTATTATAATATTGCATAATTAATCAAAAAAAGAACATCTCCGATCCATCAATGAAAAAAAAACGTTAATTAGACGTAAGAGACTAAATAACAAAATAGACTAAGTTGCTTTAGCTGTCGTCAATCAGTTAAAATATTTAAAAAATAAAATCCCCATTTAAATCGTGGCGGCAATTGGAGAGGAGCCTAAACAACAAAATAGGACAGCTGCTGTAAGATATCATTATATAATCTCATTATTATAAAGAATCAACTATTAAAATGTAACTCTAAATTACTCTTTATCTCACTTTTTATTTTTAGAAATAAAATCAGAAGTAAATTTCACTAAATATACTTAAAGAGTCTAAATGACTCTCTATATTATATATTATTAACAAAATCTAAACATTTTATTCTCTCTTATTTCATTTTTAATTATCTATTTATTTTCTCCGATCACTGTTTATTTTATTTGTCATTCTATAATTTTAGAGAATTAAAGTTCACGAGCTAAACTACATATTAGGATGAGGAGGTTATGGCAACCACAACAAAAAGAAAATTATATGGCTAATTACCAATGTGTTACACTATTTTAATTAGTTGCCCCTACAAAGATTTTTTTTAGTCTCTCTACTAATTTTTTTCTAAGATTTTATCATATTCATATTAGTTGTTAGTGGGATATTTCTTCTTCATACAGGAATTAGTTTAACATTTCATGAAATCTACGTTTAGATTTTATTTGATTCATGTTATTTGTTATTCACTTTTTGAAATTGCAAATAATTTCACAGTTATTTATAAATGAGATATTGATAAATGGACAGTTTGTAAGACTACAAACTGAATATATTTATATTTTATGTTAGAAAATACTCTCTTAATTGTTAATTATATTTTGAGTTGTGTAATTAGTAATATGGTCGCTCAAATATATTATTAATAAAGTGACTTATCAAAAAATATATATTACTAATATTTTTAAAAAATGTCAATATTTTATATTTTTATTTACTTTTGTCCCCTTAAAAAAATTTGTATAGTTCCGCCATTGTTTGAGTAAAAGCGTAGTATTAGAGATAACTTCTATTTTTTATCTATATGATTAATGGGGGTTTTTTACAAGAATGAGTTTACTTTTAAAAAAAAAAACTTAGTCAAAAGAGTTTCAACGAGAAAATGTTAATTAATTAGCCACAACCCAGAACATCACATAATCTATCACCATGATTTTTTAATGAAGAATCAATTTATATATAAGAATGCATGAGCATGTGTTTAGTATAGCCAAAATCAGTAGAAAGTCATAGTACCTCTGTTGTCTTTAGTTCTGTGTAGACCAATGGGCAATGTCTTCTTCAACTTATTGCTTCTGTTGCTACTCATTGTTGCTGGAACATTGCCTTCTTGTTCTTCACAAGCCACACGACGATTCCAGTTTAACGTACGTCTACGTACTTGCTAGTTTTTATTCATTGTTATATAGCTCTTTGTTTTGGTTTGTCAATCTTCTTGACCTACTGGGTCGAAACCGATACGAGTGCTATTTTTTTCCCTTAATTTTTTATATCTCATTTTATTTGGTCCAATCGAAAATCGAATTTATAATCTTTTAATGTTAGAGTAGACTCTCATTTAATGAGTTACAATAAATCATATTTGTTACATATACGAGTGCTTCTTTTCCCTTTTCTTTAATAATAAATTTCATTCCTTTCAATCTTATGATCAAAATTAAAACACCATATTTTTTAAGAAATTTTACAGTTTTGTTTTGATCAGTAAGAAATTTTACAGTTAATGTTATTAACTAATGAGTATACTGAATGAAGTCCTAAAGTTTATTACTAATTATAATTTGTTTTGTTTTGTAGGTTGAGTGGAAGAAGGTGACTCGTTTGTGCTTCACAAAGCAACTTCTAATGGTGAATGGACAGTATCCAGGTCCAACCATTGCTGTTAATGAAGGTGATAACGTGGAAATTAAGGTCAATAACAAGATAGCAAAAAGTACTACAATACATTGGTAAGTCTTTTTTTTTTTTTATCAGTGCATTGGTAAGTCGTGTGATGTATATATAACGTTTGAATCAATCCAACAGTACTGGCCGATTTCCTACTACAACATTTGAGTGGTTAAATTATGTACATTTTCTTCTGAGTTTAGGATCATAAGTATTATAAATAATTTAAGAAAATAATTTTCTTTTTTACCAAAATAATTAGTTCCCTGTCCATCCCATTTTGATATTCATCTTGCATTTACAGGATAGTCAAAAAATATTGATTTTATTAGTTAAATGCATATTTTTTTGGGGCAAAAAAAATATAATTTTCTAACTTTTTTCTAATATATCCGTTGACTTTGTTTTGGTGAAATTTAATTAGAAATTAATTACACTTTTTTGACATAATTATAAATTGATACTCTTTTTTGACATAAAAGAGTATCAATTAAAATGACACAAAGAAGTTTTTTTTTTGTCTTTAGTATCTTGAAGGGCGGTCGCTCCTTCCTGCCCCCATAGTTTTTTTTATAAGTAAATATGCACATTATATTGCAATCAGGATCATTAAATTAGTGACAGGATGAATAATAATAATAATAATAATAATGATAATAATAATAATAATAGAAGGAAAATGCTGCATTTACAGTCGTTGCATAGGATCCAACTAAATATTGTATTCTTCAATAACCATATCAGGTTTGAAAAAAATGTGAAAAGTTCTAAATATTTTCCTCTTGGGTAATAAGATTTAGGATTAACTGTGCTTGCATATATTAGAGTTTTTATGATTTATAGGTAGAAGGATGAAACTAATCATGCATTTCGTTAATTAATTATCTGTCAAGACCTAATTTTTAAGTCGAATATTACCTCTTTTTAATCGTCATTTATTATTTATTTTCTTGTAATGTTTTAAATACGTTAATTTACAAAAACAATTATATCTATATATTAAAAAAATAAGAAA
Source organism: Flueggea neowawraea (assembly GCA_948243855.1). Taxonomy (NCBI): domain Eukaryota; kingdom Viridiplantae; phylum Streptophyta; class Magnoliopsida; order Malpighiales; family Phyllanthaceae; genus Flueggea; species Flueggea neowawraea. Next base: position 14,015 of record CAODLS010764646.1, read on the forward strand.
AAATGAGCTGAAATTTTAGAATATATTGCTCAAAACAAATTTGTTTTTCAAAACAAATACTAAAAAACTCATTTTTATCATTTAAATTTATATATTTATTTTTACAGAAAAACACATTTTTGCATGTTTGCAATTTCTCGTTTTTCAAAAAGTTGAAGGCTTTGTTTGACTTATGTAATTTCAGTAAGACAATTATTTAACGATACACTTATCAAAAAATATATATTATAACAATAAATGAAAAAATCCTTAGTTTTTGTTAGTTTGATACTATAACAAACATTAAACCATGAAAACATACTTTTTATATTTTTTTCTTATAAAAAATATTTTTTTTCCACTCTGAGATTATTGTATAAACTACATATTAAGTTAAAACTTATCAATCCTTAAATTTAGAAGTAATTTTTTCTCCCATTAACAGTAAAATTTTAAAAAAATTATAAATTCTGTAATGACTTTTGAAATAAACGAGAAGCCATATATCACTATTTCTAAACATAGCTAGCCAACATTAGGTGAAAAAGATTTGTATTTAAACTGAGTATGATAAACCTGTTATATCTCTAGCATCGAACATGAAGTCTTGCAGCAATTTTTTTATGTTATGATCTGAAACAAAACCCGTTATTATAAGCAGTAAAATCAACTGCCAGAAGAATCTTATTTGTGTCCTTGTCTCATTCCCATTCAATAATCATTAAAATTGCGACTTACTATGTATTTGTAATTCATTATTGGATGATCATCTTGGATTTCCCAATTTTTTTGATTTTATGAACCAGAGAACAAATGTTGTCAGCAATTCTCATTCACATAACAGCACACCAGCTGCTAAACATATTTGCAACTTACCAAGTTCTGCGGATTACTCTTAGCAGTAGACGCATTTTGATGTAAACTTAATATATATAAATATCATAAATACTTAATTATCAAAATATATAATCTACGGGTATCGTGCAAAATAAAAAAAAAAAGGGTAAGGTTCCAAATTGATTAACAGCATCTCACAAACGTACCTTCTGTTAACAAAAGGGGGAAAAAATTGTCTTTTACTGTTGACTAGCTATGCAATCACGTTTGATTTATGTAATTAATAATTTTGTAAATTTTCAGTTAAAAATTTTGTTAGAAGTTTTTTTATATGTTATTTTTGTTAGTATTTTAAACGCAAGTGTTTAATTTTTTTAAAATTAATTATAATATCATATCTTCGTCTATGAATTGACAAATGGGCTCTTATTGCAATTGTAATTGAGCAGGTATGAAGGCAACGTCATTTCTCAAAAAAATTAATGACAAGTGGATTATTATTTTAATTATAATAGTTTCAGTTTTTCTGGCTATGATTTATATCGGTGTCCTGAAACCATTTTCACATGGACACAGATGTAATGCTTGTACTTGTATTCTTGCAATGGTGTGTTTGCTCCTATGATCGTAGCTTTTGAGGTAGACTATTCATTCAGTGTGGCCATGATTTTCAATATAATTTCTCTTACTTCGCAAAAGAATATTAAAAGAACTATAATATCGTATTAACATCATTTTACATGAAATGCACAAAAAATAATTATAACGCATAAAAAAAATTAATTAGATTAGAAACTATGAGAAATATTTCTAATTAAAATCAATTGATCAAATATTTAAGCCTTAAGATGATGTACACCATGTCTTAACTCTACCTCACATATTTGTTACTATAGAGAATTGACTTAACATAGTAAATTTACTATATGCAAATGAAATATTAATGAAAGATCATATATAGTTTGTAATTAACAAGACCCAAGCTACTAATTTAGTATATCTGTGAAAGTTTTCTAACACTTCTTCAACAAATTTCAAAAGTTCGTACCTGGTTTTCTCCTTTTATTCGTACACTGTTCATGAAATACTGCTGTTTACCTGCTTAACATTATACACAGATCACCGTAGGTCTTGTTTGTTGAAAACAGTATGCAGAATGTTTATAACGCATCGCATTTTCAATTTGGCATTTTTTAAAAAAATCTTATTATTCTTTCTACTCTTTTATTTTTTAAAATCATGTTATTCGATAATCGCTATCTATTAAATCTTACACTTTCTGATGAACCGACATGCAATTTCTTTTTGAAATTTTAATGGAGCAGGCATGGAATAAGGCAACTTAGAACAGGATGGGCAGATGGGCCAGCATATATCACACAGTGCCCTATCAGAGGAGGGCAGTCCTACACATATAAGTTCACTGTCACTAATCAAAGAGGCACTCTCTGGTGGCATGCTCACTATGCTTGGCAACGAGCTTCTGTTTATGGTGCTTTCATCATCTACCCTCGAATGCCATACCCATTCTCTCCTCGTATCCAAGCTGAAGTCAACATCATTTTTGGTAATTACCAAACAATTAATCTAATTCATTAGATGATATTCAATTATTTTTTTATTAATTAACAATGTAGTAACATTAAACCACTCTACTTATAAAAATCATTGCAATTTTTAGCGAAAATTAAATTTATTAAAGAAAATATAAAACATAGGCTATTAGTAGACTTATAATTCATTGATATTAGGGTGTCTTCATTGCCCATTGGTTTCCCTTTTTCGTTGGTCCGCCATTGTGGGGGATCAATGAAAATACAATCATGTGGGGCGGGTGGGCTGCTCAGCCAGAAAACATAAAAAAATAATTTTTTTATTAATTTTTATTTTATTTGTTTTATTAAATAATTTATTGGTTTTTTATTGAAAAAATTCCTTAATTTTTTTTAATTTTTGTATAATCTAATTTACTCTAATTTTGTAACAGTTCAATTTTTGTATAGTAAATTTTAATTTATTTAGTACAATTTAATTTTTCTATTTTAAAATTATTTATATTTTTTTACAAAAAATTTATGATATTATTCGTAAATATATAATTTTTTACTAATTAGAAATATTTAATTATTTGTGTGAAAAATTTATTTTATGTAGTATATATTATAAAAAAAATTAAACGAAAATTGAGTAGTACCTCTTACAAGAGTTCAAACTATTGGAATATAAAGGTCCATTGAGAGAGAAGTTAATGGAAAACCGATGTGACAAAATATTAAACGAAAAATGGGTCTAACGGTTAGAGATGCCCTTAAAATCCACTCTAGCATTAATGGATCTAGATTTGATTCTCGATAATAGCAAATAAAATAACATATTAACATATATACACTTGCTTTCGAAGGGGTTAATATGTCCAACCATATATACTAATGGAAATTAGCAAGACGCAGTCCTAATGCGTAGATGAATATATGTGCAGGTGAATGGTGGAATTCTGATCCGGATGATGTTGAGAAGGAAATGATGATGACAGGAAATGGTCCAAATAGCTCCATTGCTTACACCATAAATGGATTGCCAGGACCTCTTTATCCTTGCTCCAATAAAGGTACTCTACTATTTCTCTATCTCCTATTTCTATGTTAGATTTAAGCTAGGGTTGATCATCTTGATAATATAAATAAACTTTTTTAACTGAATGGGTTGTTCAAATGGTAATAATCAATTATGACAATTGATGAACTAATAAAGTTGTAAGTTTAATTTTTAAAGCAAAATATTTTTAGACGAATTCTCAAGTCTATTGGAGTGAACAAAAATTAGCTAAATAAACATGAACTATAAAATAAAGGTGGGATTTTGAATACCATGTTAAGAAAGCAGATATATATATATATATATTTAAACTAGGCAAACAGTAGATATGAGTAATCCAAATTTGAATTTCTTAATTTCATGAATTGAAATCTACAAATTGCAGTTGTTATTTAGATGTTGTTTTAGAGACAGTTGTCTACCCGTGGGAATTCTCAATTAGTCATGAAATAGAACTTCTCAAAAGCCTTAACCAATAGTAATTAATTATATTTGTTCAAATTTCTTTTTAAGGTAGAATCATGACGACCAATTAACTAGATCCTTTTTGCTACTTTGTTTCGTAGACACATTCATCCAAACAGTTGAGTATGGAAAGACCTACATGCTAAGAATAATCAATGCAGCAATTGCTGATGAGCTCTTCTTTAGTATTGCACAACACACAGTGACAGTAGTCGAGGTTGATGCAATATACACTAAACCTTTCACAGCCACATCTATCATGATTGGTCCTGGACAAACCACCACAGTCCTCCTCACTGCAAACCAAGTTCCTGACTCCACAGGCATGTTTTCCATGGCTGCAAAGCCTTATCTCACCTCTATTTTCCCTTTCGACAACTCTACAGCAATTGGGTTTCTTAAATACGAAAACATCATTACCAGCGCAAAGGTTTCATCTCCGATTAATCCTGTCAACATTAAACTCCCCAAACTTCCGCGTATTGAGGACACTGAGTTCGCCACTCAGTTTTCAGACAAAATCAGAAGCCTTGCATCATCTCAATACTCCTGCAATGTGCCTAAAACAATCGATAAACGAGTGGTTGTTACAGTAAGCCTCAACCTTCAGGATTGTCCTAAAGGCAGAACCTGTAAAGGTTACAACGGTAAGAGATTCTTTGCTTCAATGAATAACCAATCTTTCATTAGGCCTTCCACTTCATTCCTGGAAAGCCATTACAGGAACATTAGTCAAGGCGGATTTGCCTCCGAATTCCCAGAGAAACCGCCAAATGCTTTTAATTACACCGGTGGGAATCCCCTGACTCAGAACATGAACACAGAGTTCGGCAGTAAACTTATGGTAGTTCCATACGGGGCAAACATAGAAATTGTGTTGCAAGACACAAGTTTCCTGAACCTGGAAAACCACCCAATTCATGTACATGGTCACAACTTCTTCATTGTCGGAACTGGATTTGGGAACTTTGATGAATCCAAGGATCCCAGAAAGTACAATCTTGTAGACCCACCGGAGAGGAACACGGTCGCCGTTCCGATGGGAGGATGGGCAGCCATCAGAATTCATGCTGATAATCCAGGAGTTTGGTTTGTGCATTGTCATCTTGAGCAGCATACTTCATGGGGTCTTGCAATGGCTTTCATTGTTCAA
>CAODLS010764913.1:0-12180 GCA_948243855.1 Flueggea neowawraea
GGGAAGGTCTGCAGAACCATTATACAGAAATTCTTTCTGGGATTATTGAGTGAAAGTTATTGAATTCTGTTGTTGCAGCTTCTAAGTCTCAGTGGGATCTTGACAGTATTCTTCTGTGGCATTGTTATGTCGCATTATACAGGGCACAACGTCACTGAAAGCTCCCGGATAACAACCAAGTACGAGCAGACTCATTTTCTTGCTCGTTGCGCTTTTGTTTACTCGCAACTTCCATGACACACTGCAATTATCTGGTCTTACACCTCTTGCTGTCTTCTGCTATATTCATTGCTTGATCAGGCTGATCCTTATGAGTTAATGAACATAAATGTTATTCTTTTAGCAATGTTTTTCTTTTCACTCTTTTAATGTCAAATCTAAGCTTCATGGTTATGAAAAATCTTCAGGCACACATTTGCAACAATGTCATTCATTTCAGAAACATTCATATTCCTCTATGTTGGTATGGATGCATTGGACATTGACAAATGGAAAAGCAGCATGGCAAGGTAATGTTTTCTGCTGTGAACGTTTGATTTAAACCTTTGAAGACAACTGAAAACTTTCGTCTATTAGTCCTTGTAGAGATTTAGATCAAAGCAGCATTTGTTATCTCTAATTGGATCAACATTGATGGTTCAGTGTAGGAACTTCTCTTGCTGTTAGTTCATTATTGTTTGCTCTAGTGTTAGTTGGGAGGGCAGCATTTGTGTTCCCCATAGCAAACATCCTAAACTGTGTTCAGAAGAGAGAAACCACTAAAATTGAGTTCAAACAACAGGTAATTGTACTAATCATATGCGTCCTGGCTATATTCATCAGCATTCTAGCATTGCCGAAAGCTCTGCTATTCAGTTCATTATGTGGTGGGCAGGGTTCATGAAAGGCGCAGTCACCATTGCTTTGTCTTATAATCAGTCATGTCAAAACTTTCAACTTGTGCTCAACGTAACATGCTTACTGCTTTGATTGGTACTGACGTGTGAAATCTTTGACAGTTTTCGAACGAGGAGGGTTCAGATGCAGCACTAGTGATCACCTCTACAATAATTGTTGTTCTCTTCAGCACAGTTGTAAGTCCCGATGTTTTTGTGATTGCACACTACTTGAACTTGCCATGTCCAAAAACATATGTTTGAAACTTCGGTCGAACATAAAAGTCTAGACTCGTAATCTGATTAACCTTGTACGTAAACCAGGTATTTGGACCAAGCCTCTAATGCAAGCAGTACTCGGAAACAGAAAACCAATGGTGTCTGAGGGGACTGACATCCCGAGTCTTGAAGATTTAAGGCTACTTTTCATTGAAAATGGAGATCAAAATGAGCAGAGCAATGATCAGGCTATAAATAAAGCTAGTAGCTTAAGACTGTTAATAACACATCCCACCACAACTGTGTACTATTTGTGGAGAAAATTTGATGACAGATTCATGAGGCCGGTATTTGGTGGGCGAGGTTTAGTGCCATTTGTGCCTGGTTCACCATCTGGTGCAGTTGACGAAAGTTCTGCAACTTGAAAGGATTAAACATATCAGAATTCTTTATTTTTTTTATAATTAATTAGTGTAACTATACTTTTTGTTGTAGAATAAAATGTAGAAGAAAGTTGCAAGTTACTTTCTTGTCTTCTCTTTTTGTAAGGTAGAGCTGGTGTAACATCGAAATGTATGATTTTGTTTGCACAATTTTTGTAAGAATAACTATTATGTAATATAGCAAATAATAGTTATTTTTATTCCAAAGATTAAGATAAACTCTGATTTAAAAAAAAAAGATTAAGATAAACTCAATGTTATTGTACAATTTTAAAGCCTATTACATTTGCAATCCTATGTTTTATTATTGTCCTCTTAGTTAACATATTGTTGTCCTCATAGTCTACGAATAAATATTTGAAGAGTCATAGATGAACTTAGAAATAGTCAAAATCAAGTCACACAACAAGCCTCTATAGTTCTTACCATTAGATTATCACTCGGTGTAATACATTATTTATTTTTATGTTGTCAGTGACTCTAACTAGTGAATTCGCGCTCCATAAACTTAAATCTTGGTTTCTTAGGCCTTTAACTAAGTGATAAATTAACTGTGATGTCTTAGCAATTCTTTAAATGAATTTGGACACTACATCTCCGAATTAATAATGAGTCAAATCATCAATATTTTAAATGAATTTGGACACTACATCACCGAATTAATAATGAGTCAAATCAATAGAAAAATTCACAGATTCAACAGCCACTAGGAGCAGCTAATGACTTAATGAGTCAAGCACATCGTAGATGTCATGTTAGCAAAAAAAAAAGGCATACACAGATGAGTCAACTATGTTGAAGTATCAAGAAAATTACATAAAATGAATAATGAGTTCATAGTTTAGTCCAAGTGGTAAGGGCGATTTATTTGGAAGCTGGCGGATAGATAGGACTAAATATTCATAAAAAAAAAGGACATGAAATGAATAATATTTCATTAATTAAGGGGTTTGAGGAACACCAAAAAATTGGGAAAACCCACACTTTTATAACAAAAATGAATACTGATTTTGAAAATTATTTTTCAAAATTTTAATTTTAAAAAATTCCAAAAAAATAAATCATTTTAAAAAGGTCATATCCACTAGAAATTGAGATATTTTTGCGAGAAATTGATTTTTTAGGAAAAAATGAATTCCAGTAAAAAAAAATCTACTTTTCTAGAAAGTCTACAAAGGTCTCCAAAAGTTCCAAAAGAATAAACATAGTCATTTCGGAACCGAACAGGCCCAAACCTGAACTGAAACAGCCTAAACTGCCCAAATTCAGTCTGATTTTGGTTCAAAGTACTCCAAAACCGTTGAACCGATGGTTAATCGACAATTTGAACTGACGGTTTAACCGAATGTTCAACCATCCTAAACCAGTGATTTTAACCGGAACCAACGGTTCAACCTTCCTAAACCAGAAGTTAACCTCATCACCATCGGTTTTAACCCTCCTAAACTAGAGATTTTAACCGGAACTAACAGTTCAACCTTCCTAACTCAACGGTTTTAACATTATTTAAAAAATAAAAAAATTGGTTTGAACCGGACAGAATCGAAACCAAAACAACCGACCAAATTGAATTAAACCAAAACCGGACTAGAACCGAGACCAAACGCCCAAAACTGTCTTTGGATGGTTTGGTTCTAGTTCATGGTTTCTTTAAATCTGAATCGTTGATTCATGAATCGGAACCGATAGTTCATGAACCGTGACCATGATTACAAAGGAAGTTTCCAAATGTTTTCAAAAAAGAGTTTACAATTTTTTTTATAAGAAGTTGTGTTTACTTCATAAGGTCTTCAAATTTCTCCAAAAGTGTCCAAATCTCACAAACTTTTTATAAAAAAAATTGATTCAATAAATTTTCCTTGTAATATATATTTTTTAAACCAATCTCAATGATATATATATATATATATATAATTTAATTTATTTAATGATAATTAATTTGGTGTATAGTGGTGTATGAAGGTCTTCAAAAGTCTACAAAAGTTTTCAAGTGTAATCACACCCTGCACAAAATCAATCAAACTAAAAAAAAATCAACCAAAATCAACTTGCACACATTGTGTTTAAAAGCTTTTTTTTTTTTACATTAAACCATTAAGTCTCACAAAAGCATACATGAACAAACAATAAATAGAACTTTTATGAAAATCTTTTAAAACAAAAGTGCTTTGCATAATTTACTAAATACTGAAACATAACAAGTAGCAATTAGGATTTCCCAACCCTAGTCACCGCTGCCCCCCGACCAATCCCCACCCGTTATCGTTCGTATGACATCGACAACTACATATAAACGCAGAGAGAGCCATGTACACAATAGTTTCAGATCGAGAGAGATAACAAATAGAGAGAAAAGACAAAAGGGACGGGAAAATGAGACGAGTGAGAGAGGAGAAAGAGAACAACAGTTGTTGCCACAAAGAGAGAGAAGCAACGAAGACAGAGGAGCGACGAAGAGAGAGAACAGAGGCGTGAGATAGGATGAGAGAGATAGAGGAAAAGAGAAGCAGCGGAGGAGAAGGAGGAGGGAGGGTGGCGCATTGGAGATCTAGGTTTTTTCAATAGAGAGGAAGAAAGAACCGAAGGAGAGGTGAAAGAGGGGGGAAATAGAGAGGACAAAGAGTTTGGTCTTGAAGAGAGAACAAAGCGAAAAATGAGAGAAAAAAGCGAGATTTTGCCATTATATACTCAACTGATCTGCTATTTTTTAAAATAAGTTTCGAAAATGTGGCATTTGTGAACAAAAATTTCAAAAATGTGTGTCATTTGTAAAATTTAAAATTTTGTGGGCCAATTTATCAAATTTAGTAGTTTATTTGTAATTAAATTAACTCCAAAAACTGGAAAAGCAAGAAAATAGGTAAAAAGGCCATATGAGTCTCTTAAAATGGTGCTAATTACACAAGCTGTTATATTTTAGACCATAGTTTTTAAAAATAACAGTTTATGTTTCAATTCTACAAAAATTTCAATTTTTATGTTTGCTTTTTTAAAAATGCCATATGTTTGAAACTAGGTTTTAAAAATGCCACATTAATTTTTATATAAATTTGAATTTTTCATTTTATTTTTTTAATTTTTTTTCTCTCTCACTCTCTCTGTCTTCTACCCAAACCCTAGATCCACAGATCCGCTCATTCTCTTCTTCTCTTAGCTCAACTGTCTTGCTGCCTCTCTTTCTCCTTTCTGTCCTCTCGCTGCATCTATTTTTCCTCTCTCTATCTCTTGCTCTCTACTGTCTTCCTTTGTTGCATCACTTGCCGTCCTTTGTTGGTTTCTTTTGCTCTTTCTCCGTTAGAAGGTTATTCACGTCAACCTGTGGAGAGAGATTCAGATTGCATCGCCGTCCCTCGCTCATAGCTCATCATTTGTCGAGGTGGCGACACGAACGGACGAGGAAACCCTAGGGTTTCTGTTGGTGGCGGTGGCAGAGGAAGAGGTGAACGGTGAGGAAGATTGGGCGGCGACACAGTGTAAGGTGTTTGGGTTTCTGATGTTAGGAGGCAACGACGATGTAGAAAACCTAAGGTTTCTTTTTTTTTTTTGTTTAATTGCATTGGCAATCCTTGTAGTTGTTGAGATTTTATAATTAGCCCCTAAGCTTGAATGTTTTCAATATTTTCAATATTAATTTCAATATAATTTATAATTTTTCAATGTTTTTTGATTCACCTTGGTTCACAGAATGTCTATAAACTACTGTGAACCATTTTAGAATAAAATAATAAAATAATATATTTTTAAGAAAAAAATGTTATATATTTAAAAAAAAATTCATTTAGACTATTTTCATGTAATAGGATTGTTCATGAATTTGTTGCTTTTAAAAATTGTTCTTTGGTCCCGAATTTTTTAAAAAATTATTAAATAGTTTAATAGCAACAAAATATTCACAATGGTACATAACAGTTCTTAATAGTTCACAATTATTTTAATTAATATTTGTTTAAAATATTCATTTTAAAATTTTTTTAAAAACATTGTTTTTTGAAAAATTAATTTTTAAGTCTCTAATATTTGTCTAATTAGTAAGTTAATCTTCGTATTTTTTACGAAAACAAGTTAGCCCTTCACACATATTTTTAGCTGACAGAATTAACGAAAATATAATATTACCATGTTACCCCTCCCATAAATTGAAACCCACATCCATCCACAGTCATTCCAACACATTTTCTCACACACTCTCTCTCTCTCTCTCTCTCTCTCAAAAAGCTCTCAAAACCCGACTAAAAAAACTCTCAAAAACAAACTCATCCACTACACCAAAATCCACTCTCTCGACCTCAACGCATGTCCTTGAATCAACGACGGAACGATGCGCCTTCTACTGAGTGGTAAACAGAGGGATTGGAGACATGGAGTTTTTTGGATCTGAGTAGATCTACAAGGTTGCGTTTTTTGGGTCTTCAAATGTTGGCGAGGGCTTGTTCAGGTTTGGAGAGGGTTGACATGTCGCAGTTCATGCTAAGATGTGCTTGGATTTGAAGTTTCTTGACTTTTATTTGATTTAGTGTCTGGGTTTTGGTTGGTTTGTGCATTTAGGTGAGTAGTGAATCGCTTAAGTCTATTGCTCGTTTGAGCAAGTTGGAGGCTTTGATCATGGTAGGGTGTCCTATGGTGAATGATGTTGGCTTAGAGTTTCTTGAAGATAGTTGTCCTTCACTTAAGGCCGACAAGAAGAAGAAGGCCAAGAAGAGCGTGTAAATAATTTGGGAAATTGATTTCTGGGTTCTGCATTTTTTGGGAAAATTGTAGTTCTCTTCAAGTTTTTGGGTTTTGCATTTTTTTGGGAAATTGATTTGGAATTGGAATTTTTTTTTATTTCATTAAGATGAATTGAATTTTTTAGGCTTTTTTGTTTAGGAGTTTACAAGAATAATGGCTATCTAATGATTTCTTGCAATGGAGGTCTCAATTAAGAAGGCCAGATCTGATTTGTTGTCAAGAATGTGCAAAGTTCTCATGTTAACATGACTCAAATTCTAAATTTTTTTTTTCCATATTGTTAGTTAATGATTTTTGATTTTTTTAAATGAATTATTGTTATACTTTTATATATTTAAACATTTAAATAATATATAAATTAAAAATAGGACATGTGAATTTTTTGACTAAACAAATGAAATCCAATTTGAACAATCTTAGAAAAAAATATGACAGTGTAAATATTGAATTTAGTTGTATTTTTTTTGGGTTTTTTGGTGAACATTAAGAACATTTTAGTGACATTTTTATCTTTAAAATTTTATTTAAAGTATACTAGATGATATGTTATTAATTTATTATCAGATTAATAATGGTTCATTAATAAAAGAATTTAAGTACAATTTGGTTTTTTATTTTAAGGATGCATTTGTTTTTCGCTTAAAACTCATAGATTGGTATATTAATTAGGGTAAACTTGAGTGATTCGAAAATTAATTTTCTTTTTTTTTTTAACAATGGTCTACAATAATTTACAATATAATGTACACTATTTTATGAACTATTATGAACTAAATTTGTGAATATAGTGAATTTGATATTTTTTAGTTCGCAATAATGTATATTATAATGTATATTATTTTGTGAATTATTGTGAATGTCAAAATTGATCCTGAAAAAAATATTTTTTGAGGGTAAAAGTCATTTAAAATTTCTAAAAAAAGTATTTAGATATTTCATTTAAACTTTTTAAAAAATATGAATTATGTGAACCGTTTGAATTATTATGAACCTTTTAAAATATATATTATATAAACAAAAAAAAATTACCATGTATGTGAACTATTGTGAACACAAAAAAATACCAAATTTGTTGAATTTTTTAACAAAATTATTTGCATTTTTTCTAAAAATATGAACTGTGTACTCTATTGTGAACCCAAAAACACAATCTGGATTAAAAATATTTTTTATAAAAAAATTCAATTTCTTTCCGTAAAAAAATCAATTTATCGGGAATATATGACAATTTCTCATGGGTTTTAAAAAAATAAATTTTTGATATGTGGTAAACATAATTGACACTCTTAATATTTGAAAACTTGATATGTCATTTTTAAAAAAGGGCCGATTACAAATTCACATAACCTAAAATCATTAATTACATATTCATGCGACTTATTTTTTAAATTTTGAACGCACATCTCACTAATCAATATTATAGATTGACAAACTTGTTTATATGTTGTTCAAAATTTATTTAGAATCTGTTCATTTTACAAATTTGTTTTAATTTTTTTATATATTATTTATATATTATTTATTGTTCATATATTGTTGAAGGTTGTTTACATACTGTTGATATATTGTTTATATGTTGAAAATAATATATATATAAATTTGTAATTTATATACTGTTGATTTGTTGTTGATATATTGTTTATATATTGTTGATATTTTGTTTATATATTATTTTTGATATATAAACAACATATAAACACAAGATATGGACAACACATAAATAAGACGTCTTAAATTTAAAAATACAGAAAATCTCAACAACATACTAATACCATATAAATATCAACAATATATAAACAATATTTTTTATGATTTGAAATGTTGTGCCTTAAATTTAAAAAAGTAACGTGCATGTATCTATAATATGCGAAAGTAGTACGTACAGAATAAATTTGACTGTAACGCGTAGTTACCACTTTAAAAAATGATATTATTTTGGTTTAAAAACTTGTAATTCTTCAGTTAAAATGATAGTAAATGGGCTTATGGCTCAATAAATCTGGACTCTATATGGGCTTTCTGGGCGTTTGACGGCGATGGTTCATGGCGTTTGATGTAGCTGCATGGTATTCTCCACTTCCTTCTTAAACCCTTCTTCAAGCTTCAGAGTTCAGACATGGCTGGGATCATCCACGGTTTCAATTTTGGAGGGTTTTGAAGGTTATGTAAGATCAAATATGGCTCTTTTTAGAAGAATACAGACGCTTCGTGCAGTTAACCAAAATGGAGAGACTTCGTATTTGTGAGTAACAATCGTATACGATTTCTTTTTGTTCCGTTTGGTTTCCTAGAAAATGCAGAGTAAAGAAAATGCTTTTTCTTTCTCTTTTTTCCCCTGTTTTAAGTTGAAAGATACGGTCTTTTTGGACTTCAAAGAATACCCTTTTGTTCAATTGGATGTCTAAGCTGGGTTGTTTATTGGTTGAGGTTATGTTTAATGACTGCAGAATGGAAAGTAAAGGAAAAGATTTGCTGTGTTGGGTGTGATGATTTGATTCCTTCCATTACCTTCTCTTTTTAAATTTGTACTGAAACAGGAGGTTACGCTGTTATTGGTCATTGCCAAGTTCTGGGGCTGCATTTACTGAACTTTTAATTACTGTTTTGTGTCATCAGGCGTAAGACCTCAAGAAGCTACTATGGTGATTCTTCAAATGGTAATTTGTGTATTGGCATTTATATTTTGATGGTATTTTAATGAAATTAACTTAGTTTAATTGTATGAAATCGACTTAGTTTAATTGTACTTTTGTTGAAGAATGTCTCACAAGTTTCTCTTATTACTAGGTCTCAGTCTTAGCTCGTGAAGAACTTCTCCATGCTTATATAATGGCCAAACTCCTCATCCTTGGACTCGTGGAAACACTATAACTATTTGTTCCGCAATGGTAAACTCTCAAAATAAACTAATTTGATTTGAAATTCAGTTTTTAAACCTATCGCTTTTGTGATTATATGTTTCTATCATCATTGTTTACTTAAGATGTTGGCCTATTTTTATTCACTATGAGCTTCTGCTCTTACGTTTGGTTCAGGCTGTTGAATTGTCTATCTTCACAAGTAAAAGCCCCTCCACAATGTCATCGGCTTAGAGTTTTAGCGCAGGGACTTCACCCGTGCGACACTCCGGGACTCATGCATACCTGATGTTCAGCCTTTATCCGTCTCTGATGCTTACTGGTTTTCCCCTCCCATGGGCTCATCATGGGAGCGGGGACAGCTCCCGACCAGTGTGGTGCCTAGATGGCACGCAAGATCCGTCATAGTCAAGTCTCAGACCAGCGACAAGCTCCCCAAACTCATTTGGGTCGGCATGCCTAACTCAAGACAGGCGCAACACTTACGGCACGTACTCTACACCTTCCGTTGCCCCGCAACCCACACTTTAGCTCAACAGCAAACATCTCGCGCATCCTGCATTGTCCCGACAGTTGGATCGTGACACATGGCATTGGTATCAAAAATTTGCTATTGCCTGCCAAAGGATCAAAACGGCTAAGCTCTAAGAGGTAAATCTCGAAAAGTTTAACTAAAAATGAGCGGAATTCAGCAAGCTTATGCATTGACAATACTACAGTGCAGTCACACAAGACCATGACTTTAGGCAAACAATGCAACAAATCTACTCTATACTACAGTTAGCAAGTGGATTTTGAGAATAATAACCTCATTGGGAAGATTCTTAGCACTTGCAATAGGTTGGTAAAACAAAGTGGGTGCATTGGGTGTGTTTCAAACTACTCTTCATACCAAAGATCTCGACCAAGATGACTTTATCTGTTTCATGCATCACTTACGCGTTTCATACATTGAATTCCAACCTATATTATTCCTTTCCCAATATAAGTTTACAATTAATCTACTAATTTGTGCAGAAATCGTTGACGTAAATCGTTGTGATTCTACCGGTATGCAACACATAAAACTATGATAATGATCATGTCATAAGGAAGTATAGCACGTAATATGCGTTTGAAATTGCATTGATAGCGCAAGACAACTGCATTGAGGTGAAAAAACTCCTGTCAGTTGAAAATTCACTACAAAAGTAACCAAAATTTCAGAACATATACATATCATCACTATCAGGATTGGATTCGTTGACATCCATGCATCTTTTGGTCACATACCATGCAAAGTTGCAGGTATGTGTAAAATTTACATAAGTAACAACCTACCAAACTATTTTTATTGATAAGTACAACCTAACAAACTATGTACCAAACTAATTTTTTTTCACCAGGACAAACTAACTAATTTGATTCTAACAAATTCTGACAAATAACAAAATAACATTCTCTACATGGAAAACCAGGCTGCGGATAGGCGATAGCAAGTAACGTATTGGATATTTTCTCCAGTCAAGCCTTCAGCTTAATGCACTGATTAGGCCTAACAATCACTGGCAAGAGAACACATAAAAGTTCAGTACAAAAAGAACAGGCATAAATGTTCCCGCTGCAGGCGGTGGTGGAGGTGCCATTGCCAACAGAGACAGAGTCGAGATAAAATTTTCAGCAAAAACAAAGACGTATTGGGTAACAGAGAGTAAAGAGTAAATTTCATCAAGAAATGAAATTGCAATTACACGTGAATGCAAGGTGAAATTAAAAGAATACATATCACGGAAGAGCTGGATAAGAAAAGAAAAGGTCTGAATCTTGGAACATTACCTTTCCAATTTCCGTCTATCTTATAAGAAGAAAAATAATAAACGATATCACACTCCTCTGAGCCTCTCCTACTCCTGCTCTGCTCTCTCTACCCTGAGCATCAATTTGGTTCCTAGATCCAATCACCAAGTCGAAACTATTAAGTATGGGAAAATCACACATTTATGGCGCATTAAATTGCCAAATCAAAAAAAGGCAATTGTCCAAATATTATACTTTTAATCTTTAGTTAAAAAACTACTACATTTGATTAAATAAAAATCAAATTTTTGTCTCATTTCATCATTTTTTTTTCTCTCTCACCATTTGTCTCTCTCCTCCTCTCCCACACTCTGCTTTCTCTCTCGTCCTCTCTTCTCTCAATCTCATCAACCTTAGCACCCCAAAACCCTAGCTCAGTGGCGGCCGCAGTTCCTTCCATCTTCTCCTGATTCTCTCTCTTCTCAGCCGCTCCTTTTCCTCCTTCCTTCGTCGATTCTTCTTCTCCTTTCTCTGTCCGTTGTTGCAGTTCGCGTCCCCCTCCTATGGAAGGATCGTCGTCGCCGATGTGTTTCGTCGCCATAGCCATCGTCCTGATTAGTATCATCGTCACTGGTGGAGGAAAAAGATGAACAATGGCAGTTGGACGTGGTGGTGACTCTAAAGATGCAGTGACTAGTTGGAAAAAACCCTAGCTGCTATTTTTTTTTTCATTTTTACTGAATTGACATAACTATCCTTAGTTGTATTTGTTCAATTTTGTACAGGAGTAGATACATTTGAACACTTGCGGATACATATTGGAGACTTGCGGAGTATTTGGATACATTTATAAATTTATAAAAAAATAAATAAGTAAGCTTAATTTGGTTTTATAAATTCAAAATTTCGTATTTTGGATGCTTGTTGAGACATTAAGAGACATTTGGAGACTAAAAATATTATATAAAAAAATGAAATTTGGATACTATAAAAAAATAAGATTTTGATATATTTTGGAGACTATCGAAAAAATTGTACAAATTATATTAAAAATTGTAATTTGGAGGTATTTAATTTAAAAAATATTAAACCAAAAATTTATTAAATCAAATTTTATATAAAAAATTGCGATTTAGATATATTTGGATATATTTGGATACCACTGCATATATTTTGAAACATCAATTTTATTTTTCCTTGGAATTTATATTTTTTGAGAAAAAAATTAATTTCTAGCGAAAATATCACGATTTTTCGGGAAAATATCTCAAATTCTCAGTC